>JASGAU010391606.1:19851-44130 GCA_030220045.1 Australoheros facetus | reverse complement strand
ATCCCAGTTTAAGATCTTGGTGATCACTTTCAGAGCTCTGCATGGTCAAATGCCTGAATACATTAGTGAGCTCTTACACCCATACATAACGCACAGACTGTTGAGGTCTTCTGACCAAAATCTGTTAGTGGTTCCTCGCTCTAGGCTAAAAAGTAAGGGAGACGGCTTTCGAGGTTGCAGCTCCTAAATTGTGGAATGCACTACCATCACACCTGAGATCTGTGGACTCTATTGAATCGTTTAAAGAACAGCTCAAGACTCATTTGTACAGGCTTGCTTTTAACTAGTGGTTTGTGTGTGTTTTATTTTGTATCACTGTTTTCTTTTAATTGCTGTAAAGCACTTTGTGATTTTTATCTAGAAAGGTGCTATATAAATACATTTTACTTACTTACTTAGATTCCTTATCGATTCTCTTATCGATTCTCATTGGGTAGTGAATAAAATATACCACAAATAGGTTGGTTTGCATTAACTCTTTTTAACATAAAGCAGAACAAAATTAAAACTGGTATAAAAAAAAACAAGAATTCCTCTTTTAAAATTAATACTAGTAATATTTTAACATAAAATACAACTGCAAGGTGTTGAAGCAGCTTCTGAGCCAGCCAGACTCTGGCAGTCCTCACCAACTACAGGACAACAGGAGATGGAGATTATTCATACTCTTACAGTACAGTCAAAGCAGTACAGCCAAATAGGGTTGTAACTATCGATTATTCTATTGATTGAGTGATCAGATTAGAAGTACTTTTTTCGTATTAACAATTCATCTGTATTTTTTGACTTCCATACTGCAGTTTTTTGCTGTGTGAAACAAACAGCGGGGGATGGAGCAGCTACAAAGTTCGCTTTCCTTCACCTTGGCACTTACTGATCAGGTGGTTGATGAAGGACCTGCAGCTGTTTCAAAATAAAGGTTTTAACGGTGGTTACAGAAAAAAACGGTGCTGTTTTGGATGCCAGAAAAATGCATCCACATACACCTCAGAAAGTATATCGCTGCGCCCCTGGTCCCAGCTACACCATGATCCTGGTTGGATATGTGATTAAAATGATGCATGAATGGATGCTAGATTACATTAAAATCAATCACAGCAGTTTCTTGTTTAGTGGTACAGTACCTGAGGAAGCTTGATACCTGTTTCTCTTGACAATTTGTTATCTCTACTTGCTGCAAATAGTCTGAATTTAAGAGGGTGTGAAGGTAATGCTCTGACTCAGTCAATTAATTCAAAACCAATTACAGAGCAAAAGGTGTTAAATAATAGACACTTTTCATTACAAATGAATGAAAGGAACTGTAAGGGCCACCAAAACCCTGGGAAAATTTTACATTAATGGCAAATGAACCATGAGCAGTGAGGAAAATGCTGCAGACTTGTTGGTGATGGTGAACAAGTGCTGTTCATCACAAAGACCAAACAAACAAAACAAGAAGGGTTAAGCTCCATGACAGGAGGTTAGAAGTTTATTACTGAATGCTCAGTCTTATAATCAGTTATGAAGAAACAATATAGTATTACATCTGGATCATTGTGTAGTTTTCCCTTTATATCTGACAGTCATATACTACATATACAGTGTCAACAAGACTGGCTACACATCTTGTATATCACATGCTGTCTTCCACTATCTGATGTGTACAAATACAGCTGCAGCTTTTCATTAAACTGGTTCAAAAAGGGAAAGATGGTTTCATTAGTGGGTGAAACCAGAGGCAAGGAAACACTGAGGCTAAGAGGGCGGGGGGGGGGGCATGACAGCCAGAGGCCGTAGGGCCGGCCTGAGGGAGCCTTGTCACACCAAATGTCCATGAAGACTAAAATCAAGGTGTGTTTGTGTGTGATGCTGAAGTGAACATAGTGTCCAATGTTACGCTGTGTTTGTGTCAGAATACAACGGTATGTGTGTGTTTGAATGAGATTTTATGAGGTAAGCAGGACAGAAACAAAAGGTTAAAGCTCAAAGCCCCGCCAGGCTCTGTGCTGGTGGAAAGGAAACTCGCTAACAGCACTAGCACATGGACCGCCAAAGCTGCTTAAACATACGGATACATTCAACTAAAACAGTGCCAATGTTCAGAATGTAAACCATTAAAGATCCTGAAAATAGTTATAATTTAAGATTAATGTGACTTTTTTTAACAAGTTTACAGAAAATCTAATCAAAGTATTGACTCTAGTAACCCTATGACTAATAAAAAATGCTAATCCTTTAGCATAAAGTAAGACCAAATAAATTAATTTCAGTGGTAACCTAGTATTATTTTATCTGACTATAAATTAAATGTCTAATCTAGAGGCCAGACTGTAATCAACAGAGGAATGCTTTGGGTTAAATGCTAATATTGTCATGCTAACAACTGATTTCTTAGCAGAAATGCTATATGACTAGCAATATTAATAAAGTGGCGGTAAACACAAGGTTTAGCTGAGCCTTATGGGAACGTCATTGATTCCCGTTTATGTTTTTACTCAAACTGGAAGTAGTGAAAAAAATTTGACAATCACCAAAGTAACATAACTTTATGCATCACATTTAAAGGTAACAGGTCACACACCACAGATTTATAACTTCCTGATTAATTAGCCAGCTACTGTAACCATATGATCTTTTGAGATTTACACTATCCAGTGCGAGAGCCACCAGATGCCTCCTGCCTACTATAGGCCAAACTAGCACAATGTCATCACAGTTATTTCACGTTAAATCACAAAGGGCATGAGACGCTTTTTCAAATTGTTCATTTCGTATTTAGTGGTGACTCAAACAAAATGGATACAAATTCTGGTGAGCGTTTAGTTATGTACGGGTGACGCGCGTTGAACGTGACATGTGAAAAACTCAAACGGAGAACGTAACATTGCATTTGCAGGGGGATAATGAAAATCTGAAGAATTTGGATTTTTAATAAAGGTTTAAAAAAAAATATGTATATGTAATAATCACTATGTTTGACGATGTTTACGTAAAGTTTCATTGAGATTGGCCCCACCTGAGGGTAAATACAGACATATATACATACGCTACAATCATATTAAGAAGACTGGACTCATCCTCTTTATCCCCTAGCCTCAGCAAGTGAGCACATCAACTTAGGTAAAATAAATTGCTGTCCGTTAGACCTGTAAACTGTTTTATCACCTTTGTCTTAGCTCACCTACAAAGACATCGTACATCAACTGTAAAGCCACTGACAGCCATCTAGAACTGACAATATGCATTTCTACAGTAGCGTAAAGAGTCCACATATCAAAAGCCTTGCAAAGAAATTCATTTGAAATACTAAATTTGTATAAGTAGCCTATTTATACACTTGCATTTTCCATACAGATACGATTCTTAAAATTTTTTCCTCACACATTAAAGCAAAGAAGAGTTTCATTAGTACACTATTCCACAAAAAAAAAAAAATTCTCAGATCTGCTTCAAATTGTTTTTTTTTTGAATGATTTCTCACTAAATTTTAGAAATCTAAAAACTATCATTTAGTATGTGATGACAAGTTCCATCCAAAAACAGAAAAAGAAGCTTTTCTTAATGAAAACAGTACAAAAATCCAAGTCTAAAGTGCAAAGAGGAAAACCTTTCTGTTGTCAATTCACAAATGTACACAAAATAAACAACCGCTGATACACAAAAAGTAAAATCCTTAGTAGCTGCATTGTTGTCGGCGTCACAGGGACTAAATGTTTTTAATTACACATAAAACAGAGTAAAAGTGCATTTAAACATGAAGAGATGAAAAATGGGATGTTTGTTTTGCTCAATAATAAAAATGGAAAAACCTCGAGTACCTGATAGTTATGACTTTTTCACATTCAAGGACAGTAGGTAGTGTTAACTGGACTTGGAATGTGTTGACTGTTGTTTCTCAGTGCGCTTTTCTCTCTTCGCTCTCCCTTCAATGCCAACGAGCTGAGGCCGATGGCCAGCCTCAAAGGGCGTGGTCAAACTGAAGGTTCGTTCCTGTTAAAAAGGGGTTTTTTTTTTCTTCGCCACTGTCACCCAGCGCTTACGGTGGTTGAGTTTTTCCCTCTACTATATTATAGGATTTTGATATTAATGTGTAAAGGCCCCTGAGATGATTTGTGCTGTGATTTGGCACTATAAAAGTGTATTGAATTAAATGACTTTGACCAAGCTAACTTTTAAAGCAGACTGCCTGCAAGAAGTATGTCGATATTTTTGGCAAATAAACATTTTGAGACTGGTGAGAGTTTCACCTCTGAGACCACTGTAGAAAATAAAGGCTCAGAGTCTTTAACACACTGTAGACAAGTAGGCATGCACATCTAGGTACACTCCATGCAGCATGGCACAGGGAATTATCAGAGCTCAAGAGGTTGTCACGGCTGTCCTGCTGTTGACCTATATGCAACACCAACAAAATCAAATCGGCTTTTGGCTTCAAAGATTTCCTTTTGTGGGACATAGCAGAGTGCCATTAAATTGTCAGGTACATTAAAATGCCAAACAAAAACAACACACATACTGAGTCTGTGATGGGGACTTGATATGAAGATTTTCATTTTTCAGCAGCCTGAATGGACACCGTTTTCCATCAATTAATCACAAGAAAACAAAAAAAGTTGTTGAAATTCAGTTTCAAAAGATAATAGATTACATGTGTATGTGAAGGGGGTAATCAGACAGACAGGCAGGCAGCCAGTGCTCATTGAAGGACAGAGGTAGGAGAGGACAAGACAGGACGCCCAAAATATCATCTAAAAATTATTTTCTTTGAGAAAACATTCAATTGAAACCCTCAGCTGACTCTGACCTCTCTGACCTCCATCTTTCACCAGCACTTGTGGTCAGTAGTAAAATTCACATACAGCTAAATACCTACACAGTATGCATACACAAAGTACCATTATTTCCCCTTGGATGTGGATGATAAAAGAAATAAAACAAAGGCTGCTGCTGCTAAATTGCCAAAAAAAGAAAAAAAAAAAAAAATATATATATATATACACAGCAAAACAGGGGTTTTTGGAGCTTTGGTAGAGACAGAAACTGATACTTAACTTATATGTACCATTCAGTTTGTGCATGACAATCCCACACACACCTTTTTTGGCTATCACACTGAAGAAACTGTGTGGGAAGGGCACATTTAACATAACATACAATCTATATGTACCATTCTCATGTCCATTTAAAAAAAATGGAAACGTGCTAGTGGGATTTTTGAGGCTTTAGTGAAGTTTAAGCAGCATAAAATAATTGATACCACACTGATACCGAGCCTTAATTGTAAGGGAAAGGCATGCTACTATGCATTTTACCTAAAAAAAATAAAAATAAAAAATAAAAAGGACATGCATTTTTACATTAAGATATCATAGTGCAGCTTTGGGCCATCATCAGAAAACTGCCTTCTACAGTAGTGATGCTACTTTATCTTTTGACATCCTTCTCCAGGCCGCCAAAGTGGCAAACTAACCGCACCAACAGAAATGCGCGCACACACACTTTCTCTCTCAATTTAGTAGGAAGTATTACTGTCCCCAAAAGCAGATGCCTCATCAAGAGATTAACTTCTGCCCACACAAACACACACACAAACACATACAGACGAATTCCCTTGTGGAGTTTAGTAATCTCTGATGTTTGGAAAATTATTGAGGGTTGTCCCTATTGTGTGTTAAATACGTGTCTGTGTGGAGCAGACTGGATGGGATGAGGATTTTAGACTTTGGGTTTCTGAACCACTAAACTGTGTATGTGAGCGCAAGTGTGTGTGTGTGTGTGTGTGTGTGTGTGTGTGTGAGAAGAGAGAGACGCCTACATGTTTTAGAAAGTGAGTGTTGCATCACCAAAACCCCTCATAATTTGTAGCCAGATGGATGTCAGCTCATGCCCCCTCCTCCCCTGCCCCTTGCCCATTGGCTGCAATTTGATTGAAGGTTAAAGGACAGAGACTTCATCCCAGCCAGTGACACTACAAATCCAGGTGTGTATGTGCATGCATGTGTGTGTTGGGGTGCATTCTAATAGGATTATCAGGCCACATGCACAGGCAGCTCAAATCACCAATTAAAATAAAAATAAAAAATTAAGGCTCTAGCCCCGCTCGGTGGTCAGCCGCTGTCATTACAGCTAAAAGTTAAGCTCAATAAATCAGGTTTAAAATCCCTCTTTTCCTACTTTTCCCCTCTTGATACTCTTTACCATTTTTATAACAATTGATAAAGATAGGAAAAAAAATCTCCTTTGACTGTCTTTGAATTTTTCCCCTCGTCTGTCTGAAGAAGATAAAGACGTCACAAAGTAATGCTGATCAAATTTGTAGTGAGAATTACCTTTACCATCACTGTCAGCTGCTCAGGACGACAAGATATGTGGTTTATAACTACACTCCTCTCTCTGCACAGGTCAAAGCTTTCCAGAAATGTCCAAAAGAGGTTAAAGTCATTATAAGCCTGAACAAAAGATCACTGACCACACAAAAATGGAAGTGATGGTGGGGTGGGGTGGGGTGGTTGGAAAGGATGTGATATTAAAAACAAAATGTACAAATACCAAGGGGAAAAAAACCCAATAAAACATAACTTTGGTTATGATTCTAATGAATTATTCCAACAAAATCCATGTCTTTTGTCAAAAACAGCAAAATAAAAAATAATATAGCTCTGTAGACGAGACCAAAACAGTCTGGATTTTAAAAAAAGAATAAAATTAGTAAATAATCTACATCATTACCATCCCACATTACAATCATTATAGACCCCTGTTGAATGTATGTATATTCCTTTGAAGAAGTAAACATTTTAACTGAACGACATCTCTGCCTCTGACAGGACGGGAGTAGTGGACGACGAAGTGGAATCGGCCAGAGAGGTGGTGCTATTGTCCATGCTCCTGTTCCAAGTGCTCCGACTGGGCGTCAATGAGGGCGTGGAGCAGTTGGAGGGCGGGCCCGAGCCTGTACTGGGACTGCTATGATTGGACAAGGCGGAGCACAGCTTGTCCTTTTGGAGAGATTTGTTTTGGAGCTCCATTTCTAGGTGCTTGCAGATTTCCTCGGGTAGCTGCCGACGTTCCACCTCTAGATCCTGATCCAACTGAGACTGAAGCTAGAGGAGAGACAACAGTTGAATATTAACTAATTTTAAATTCTTTGAGGAACAGCTTGGGGAAATGTTTTTATTCCGTAGTGTCACAATGCTCGGAAATGACTAGCCTAGCATAGAATAGAGAACACTGACTGTATATAAAAGATGGACAAGGCCATTTTGATTTTTTTTTTTTTTTTTGGGGCTGTAACATCCTATCCATTTTAAATTTGATGTCATGAGTGAGGGGTGTGTCCGACAAAGTAAATGCTTTTCTAAAGACTGAGGTCACAGATGAAGTTGGAAGTAAGGTCATTTTTTCTATTGACTTCTAAACAGCTGACCTCATATTTGCAACTAGTAAAGTCTCCACCTGCTGGTAATTAGAAAGAATGCAGGTTTAAGGAACTTCTGCACTGGCTTCATTTTTCTGATCCTAAGGCTATAGTAAAAATGTTGGAGGCTATGTTCAAAATAAGCCTATGGCCTTATTTTTGTGTTTTATGGATGCGTTATGGGCTCTAACTATAAAACAGTCCAGTACATAAGTAATTTTTACATTTCTGTTTATAGAGTTGCCTTAAGGGCAGCATGGTGGTTAGCACTGCTGCCTTGGAGCAAGAAGGTCCTGGGTTTAAATCCAGGCCTGGGCCTTTCTGTGTGGAGTTTGCATGTTCTCCCCAATTTCCTCCCACAGTCCAAAGACATGCAGTTATTGATAATCCTAAATTGCCCATAGGTGTGAATGGTTGTCTGTCTCTCTGTGTTAGCCCTGTGGCAGACTGGCGGCATGTCAGGCTGTACCCTGCTTGTCGCCCTATGTCATCTGGGATAGGCTCCAGCCCCTGCAACCTTGAGAAGGATAAGTGGAAGAAAATGAATGGATAGAGTTGCCTTAAATCAGCATTGCATGTATTTGCAACTTTGGACAAGTTCCTGGGTTTAGCCAACAGGATGACGAAGACATTTTAGGTCTTCATAGGCAAATGGGACTGTGTTGTTTATGCTTTTTCTGCTCACCTGTGGAAACTCATCATCTATGTGTTTTTGCACCTCCCGATGCCTCAGCAGCAGCTTTTCCTCTCTCCTGGTCTGCGCCTCCTCCAGCTGGTGAACAGAAAGAAAGGAGCAAAAAACAAAACAAAAAAAACAAAAAAAAGGGAGAACACAGTGAGTAACAAGAGACAGAGGAAAGGTAAAGAAGACAAGGTGTGAGGGGAGTGGAGTAAAGTTGATGACAATAACAGAAATATGGGCCATAACACAAGATAAACGGACTTTGTCGAGGGCTGTTGGTGATAAGTGAGCGAGAGTGTGCATGCTAGTGTGAATACTTACCCCACGGATTAAGGAGACAGAATCTTGAATATGTTTCCTGTTAATCTCATTCAGTTCCCTAAAGAAACAAATATAAGAATGAAAAGGAGAGTGGGTAAATAATTTTTAAATACCAATAGTCATCTCACATGATCATGTTAAAAAAATTAATAAATGAGGAGGAAGCATTTATTACGATTCAGCCTTGTCTTTTTCACGGTTCTTGGCTTCGCTGATGCTGTTTTGTCGTTTCCTGTCCAGGATCTTCTGGAGCTCTTTCTTCTCCCTGCAGACACAGTTACACACATGTATCAGATCTTCTTTCTCACTCAGGTCCCTTTTTTGGGGGGTTTCATGCTTAATAATGAGAATGTAATGGTAAACTTTATTTATAAAGCACCTAACAAGACAGGAAACAAACAGCAAATTCTCTCTTTTTTTTTTGGTTTTAGTAAGAAGTCTGGCTGCTGCACTTTAAACCTTGTTGGCTCAAACAAGTGTATAATAAAATAGTGAATAGTGAGTGAATTAGATGCATCAGGGCCAATAATGTTTGTGCTGATCCGGGATGTTCTTTGTCATCCTGCTTTTAATATTGGGATATAGTTATTCACCTGCACTGAATTCAAGAATGTCAGTGGGGGTCAGTGGAAAAGCACAGCTGTGTGTCATCTGCACAGAAGTGAAAATTCATAATATGCCTGCAGGTGACAGTCCCCAGGGGGTAACACGTATGGATGAACTTACTTATCACACATCTCCTTCACTTTCTTCACCTGAGCCTCTTGGCATTCTTTGGCTATCTCCTTTAACTTCTGGTAAGCCTAAAAACACACGCCAGAAAACAACAACCTGTTAGCAAATTACTGCAGAGGTACAGAAATGCCACAAAGCTTCTCACAGGTCAGTAAGCACTGAACTCTGTTTATATTTAAAACAAGGGATAGGGTGTCCGAGTGTGCAAAGTGTTTCAAGACTGCAGTATGCTGTGATGACTTTTATACAGGTGTGTGAAAAAGAAAGATTTGACAGGAGTCTATGCAGTCCTGTGAAAAACTAAGTACACCCCACGACTCAACCACCTTTAGCATGAATAATTTGAAGTAACTTGAAATAAATGTTTTCTGTATGACTTTATCAGCTTCTCACATCATTGTGGAGGAATTTTGGTTCACTCTTCTTTACAACGTTGCTTCAGGTCATTGAGGTTTGCAGACTTTCATTCGTGCACAACTCTCTTAATGTGCTTGATATCATTGTCCATCATTTTTCTCCCCCTAATTGTACTGTCAAACTTTAACATTTAACATGAGGCGTGTACAGTCTGTACTGTAGCTCTTGGGGTTTTGGCAGTTCCTCTGAGCACGGTCTGATCTTGGGGTGAATTTACTGGGATGTCCACTCCTGGGAAGATTGTGACATTGTGTTAACACACATCTGACTGTTTTAGACCAGCAAACTGACAAAACCTCTGCTTTTCTAGAGATGCTCACACTGATAATCAAGCGCATTTGATTAGCAGCATCGCTGAACCTGCCTGCTACTTACCCTTTTCATTCTGATGGGAGCAATGAGAGTATACTTAGTTTTTCACAGGACTGTACATGCAGAAGGTGTGTGTGTGTGTGTGTGTGTGTGTGTGTTTACCTCATACAAGTGTGTTTTTTGCTTCTCTTTTTCAACTATGAAGAGCTCTTCACGAAGTTTTAGGAGTTTCTCCATGTGCACATCCCTCAGCTGATTCTTTTGTTTCTCAAGCTCCTCATCCAACGCAGACAGCTCACTCTGTGCATGTTCCTGGGACTCACTGAGGTACACAATGAAGTGACGATGAGTAAGCTGCAACCGTTTTGTTTAACATCTTTTATCTGACATCGCCTTCTTCTTAACAAATCATGACTGGTGTTTACAGTTCTGTATTGCCATCAGTCAATAACACCAATTTCTATCATTGGTTCCTTTTTCAAAATTTTGGATTTTTTTTCCCAATATTAGTGAAAAAAATAGTGCCAGGTTACACCCTGCATACATCCTTACTTTTTCTTGATACTACGTTTGAGGTTTTTCTCAATCTGGCTGCGTCTCCTCTGGTTGTCAGAATGAAGCTGGGTGTTTTTGCTCTTCAGCTCCTTACTCAGATTAGACACCTACACACACACACACACACACACACACACACACAAAACAATTAAAACCAGGTCCTACAATTAAATACATCTGCACCTAAATTTGAATGCTTACATCTGTTTGTACCTTCTTCAAGTGTTTCTTACGCAGCTCTTTGAGTTCTTTTCTCTGGCTTTTAATCAGCTTCTCATATTTTTTCTGCTGTTTCAGATCCTCTACAGAATGAACCTGGATATCTGAGAAACAGACAGACCAGTGTAAATCTTGCGGGAAAGTTGGCATTTCCATCTTGGCCAGCTCCAACGTGAAATCATTTTTCCACACTCAGCTCTGTGTCACAAATAATTTTACTAATTTCTGTGAAATGAGTGAAATGAATATGCTGGCATGACCTTACCTGTCAGGACAGTAGCTATGAGGTCCTCCTTCAGAGCGGGTGCTACACACAAAGATAAATAAACACAAGAGGAGAAGCGCCCACACACAGTGTACATGAAATGGATGATGGACATATGAATCAGATACACACAGCAAAAAAACAGCTTTAAGCCCACTGCTAGGGAAAAACAAGACACTCTTATGGAGCTTTTAAGTAAGTCTTATTTTGAAAAGCCAAAAGCTTTAACTGACAGAGCAGAAGTGGATGAATTGCACAACACAGTGAGAATATGTTTTTTCACTTGTGAAAGAGTCTCAACAAATGCTCCTCCTCCTTTAGTTACACACAGTTACTGAATAACAGCTGATATTTCTTTATTAAAGACAATAAAGCTAATTTTAGCATATAATACAGAGGCTTGGATCAAGCTTGCTCAATGCTAAAATAAAATACACAATCTGATATGCCCAATCATATATAGTGCGCTTATTGTTCCTACAAAATCAGCAGTAATAGAGTTTCAATCCTCGCAATTCGACTCAGCTCACTGTTTTCAGTGCCTGCGCCTATTCTAATACTGGAAAGTTGGCCATAAGTCACACGATACAAAAGATGCCTGGATGTTAAATTATGACCACTATCTTTTATTTAATTTAAAAAAAAAAGAATGTTGATCCTGTACATGGAGATAAAAATCTTTTTTCCTAGCACATTAAAAATGCCTCTTTGTACCTCATTTTAATACCTGAAAATATTCATAAAGTAGAAAAGGTACTTCCAGCAGCTTAAAAGTACTGTATCTCATTAGATAACAAGTGAAGGCATGTGCGGGTAAGTGGAATCTACACACTTAATCATTTAGACAAGGTTAGCGGGCGTCTCTACCTGGTGCAGGTAACTTGAGGATATCAGGGGGCTCGTCAGTTATGGAGTGATGGGAGGGTGGGAAAGAGGAGGGGAGTCGACCTCCAGGAATGATTTCAGTCGGTTTCTTGATCTCACTCTCTTTAAGCTGATTGGTGAGAGGCTGGAAAAAAATAATGTACAAATTAAAACTTGTATATAAAAAAAAAAAAAAAGGTGTAGGGGAACTGATGTCATCAACACACCTGTCTCACATCATTGTTTTCTTCTAAGAGACTAGCAAGCTGTGTCTCTCTCTTGTGCTGCTCACTGATGTACTTAATAGGGTTGGTGAGAGCTTCTGCATACTCTGAGGAAGACACACACAAATTACACACAAAAATAAGATATTTACAACAACTACAGGTTAGTGCAAGCATTTTAAAAAAAACAAAAAAAAACACATGGCTGACAAGATAAGATAAGAGCATACATGTATACAATAAACAATTGCAACTGATCTCTAAGAGTTCATTTCCAACAGATGTATTTACATTTTTTTTATGGCAGGTTCGGAAAAAAAGTGGATTTCAAAACTAAACTTTTTATTTTATATATATATATATATATATATATATATATATAAGTAGCCAACAAGTACAGAAGTTCAAAGTGTTAGCTAAAGGTAACAACTGTTACTTCTCAGCAAAAAAAAATATATCTGAGGGTGTTTTTTGGCCTTTTTATGGCTTTATTAGACAGTTCTTTGCAGTGGAGAGAGACAGGAAAGCGGGATGAGAAACGGGGAAGACACGCGGTGAAGGGCTACAGGCCGGGATTCGAACCTGCGCCAACTGTGCTGCCACAAGCCCTGAGACACCCTGGCGCCCATCTATGAGATTTTAGAGTTTACCTAACTTCTTATCTATACAGTGAGATAAAAATAAGTATATATTATACACTATAAAAACAAACTAAATACTGCCACAGAAAGTTATTGCTCAATAGGTACAACACATAAAAATAAAAAAAAGAAATATCAGAGAGATGATGACCATCAAAGAAAAAAATTTTTTTTTAAATCCAGATCCAGGCACTCAAGGATGGTTTGAACAAGTAATAAACCACATTTATATAAGTGAGCTGGAGACATAAAAAATGCACCAACATGCAGTGGATACACTGGCCTGGGTCATCTGCAGGGTGGTCAGGCAGTTTAAAAGTGGTAAGTGACATGTGCAGAGGGGGTTAGTAGATACAGCTGCCAGGCAGGAGGAAAAGAGGAAGACCACAGAGAAGGTTCATGGATGTAGTGAAGGAGGACATGCAGAGGATTGATCTGAGAGAGGATGTTAGGGACAGAGTGAGATGGTGGTGAGTGGCGACCGCTAAAGGGAGCGTCCAAAAAAAGAAGTTGTCGTCTAATGTGACCCGGTCTGACCCAAGTGTGAAGTGCTTAAAGGCTGGGCTGTGTGGTGCAGTGATGCAAAGTGATGTTTGTGTGGTGTTCTCACCCTGGTGTTGATTAGGGATGTAGTCCTGAGCTTCAGTGAAAACCAGAAGGGACGGCAGCATGAGCGGCTGGTTTAGCTCATTCTTCAGGTTGATATAATGGTAGCCTAGAGGGAGGAAGAGTCTCAGCAAAGCTCAGAAAAGAAAGTGATCATTTGATGCAAAGGTATGTGCTTCCTTACCCGGTCTAATGGCTGAAACAGGGAGAATCCGGTGGCCAATGAACTTTCCGTTTTCCTCCAACACAGCTATTCTCAGAGAGGCCAGCGTAGGGAGGACCACCTGGAGAGTGTTGACACCATAAGAGAAGTTCAGAGAACATGAGGAAAAAAGATATCTGAAGTCTGGTTGCATGTGAGTTACCTTGTTGAAGACAAACATTTCATCATCCCACACAGGATCCAGAGAGTTTCCATTGGATGTTTTGGTTCTGTACTTCCTTTTTGTATCAGTGGGAAGTCCAAAAATGTCCACTTCTACGTACACACCCACCTTCTTATCTGTCAGGAACTGGCCTGAGATCACCTGGGGGACGTTAGGTTGCGCATTTATCATAACTCTTGAAGATGTCACTTTTACTCACAGAAACCACAAAATTGCACATACTGAAAACTCAGCTACTTCTTACTTTAATTTTGACTGTGTTGGCGACTATGCCATCCACTATATTTTCTGTGAAAGGGTCAAAGTGTTTGTCCGTCCTTCTCATGAACTCTGGTTTCAGCAGGTAGCCGCTGCGGCCATTATACTCGAACACACCCATGTTCAGCTGCATTGGAAGGTCTAAGAACATGGAAGAAGAGAGCAAAGCAGACATTATGGTGTGGACCATGGGATCTACCAGCATCAGAAAGCCAAAACTTTAATTCTTTAAAGACTAGATTATTGCACATGGCGTGGAAGAGTTGCAAAAATATGAACAAGCAATTTATAAAGCTTTAAACTAATTTAAAATAACTAGCGATAAGTGAAAATCCGCGAAGTAGGGACGCTATATTTATTTTAATACTCATACATTATTTTAGTAGTTATACACTATTTCAAGTTTTTATAAACCCTCCCCACACACTTATACACCAAATGTATACATTACTGTACAACACGTACTACGCATGTGAAGAACGAGTACCGCAAAAACCCGCGAAACAGCGAGTCCGTGAAAAGCAAACCGCGAAGTAGCGAGGGATTACTGTATATGTTTAATGCTACCACGCAGTATTCATCCATCCATCCCTCTCTTCACTTCCGCTTATTCTATTCAGGGTCCCGGGGTGGCTGGAGCCTTTCCCAGCTGTCATAGGGCGAGAGGCATGGTACACCCTGTACAGGTCGCCAGCCTGTCGCAGGGCACTAGGCAGCATTATTAAACCAATTTTTTTAAAATTAATGATGCAGTCTAATGTTGCTGATGTGATTGTTGATAAATATTATCATCATCATCTTCTTTTGGCTGCTCCCTTTAAGGGTCGTCACAGTGGATCATCTGCCTCCATCTCATCTTATCTCTGTCACACCAACCCTCTGCCTGTCCTCCTTCACTCCATAAATCTTCTCTGAGGTTTTCTTTACTTCTGCCTGGCACCTCCATCTTCAGCATCTTTTGCCCAGCGTATCCACTATTCCTCCTCTGCACATGTCCAAACCATCTCAACCTTACCTCTCTACTTTTGTCTCCAAAACTAATCTTGCCATCCTGGCCCCTTCCAAAGAAAATCTCTGCATCTTCAGCTCCACCACCTCCACCTCCTGTCTTTTTGTCAGTGCCACTGTCTCCGAACCATCCATCTTGTAAACCTTCCCTTTCACTCCTGCTGCTATCCTTCTGCCACAAATCACCCAACGCCCGTCTCCACCCACTCCACCATGCCCACACTCTTCTTCACTTCTTTTGTGCACTGTCCATTAACCCCAGTTATTTAAACTTATCCACCCTCACTACTTCTACTCCTTACTTCTTCACTGTTACACCCGTCTCCCTCTCATTCACACACATGTATTCTGTCTTGCTTCTACTGAATGTTATTCCTCTTCTCTCCAGTGCACACCTCCACCTCTCCAGTGCACACCTCCACCTCTCCAGTGCACACCTCCACCTCTCCAGTGCACACCTCCACCTCTCCAGGCCCTTTTCTTACTGCTCCCTACTCTCACGATAGGTCACAAACTCATCTGCAAACATCATAGTCCACGGAGACTGACCTCATGTGTCAGCCTGATAATTATGATGAAAATAACATGTAATGCTAATTTTTAAGTTACTTGATGAGTAACAGTAGTAATAAAGATATAAATTAATACATGAATGGAAAAACCGGTTTACAACTGATAAATATCAGCATACTTGTGAGTGATTTCAAACTGAATTTCTGTTATTGCTGTGGCCCACCTGCACTACCTTTGCGGCCCACACTTTGGGAACCACAGGTCTGAACTATTGTATTTTAGTGCCATTTGTCCTTCTGCGCAGTAGATGGTGCCACTGAGATCCTGAGAGACTGTTTGCATCTTTTCAGTTGAGGATTAATTTTGGGGCGATTGTTTTTAGTGAATATTAAGGCAATAAAAATGGGTTGTCCACATTTAGGTGCCGGATCAACTCCAAGCACACATACGGACGGAGGAGCTGGAAAGTTGCAACCTGTGGTGGAGGACAATGTTTGTGTGCAGTTATCCAGAATGTCTGAATGCGTGGGCAGAGCCATGTAGGATGAATATTTGTTGTCAGTTGTGAGTCCAATTTTATGTAGACCATGTTGTGTAAAATGAGCATCATGTAGAATGAGATTATCTTAAAAGTTCTGATATATAAACAAGACTTTTCCAAGACTAAAATAGCACGACTTACCAAGCGTCTGGAAGTTTAGCGCCACCATCTGGCATCCGACGTTCCAGAAAATCTGAGGCATGTAGTTGGAGCTTTCCACTCTCGTTCCTTTGGGGTAGATTCGGCTCAGCTGGTTCTTATTGTACCTGGAGGAACACTGTTAAGGATTAACACTGTATACACATGTAGGGTGGTGCACATGTGCAGAGACTATTTCTTTATTACGTGCTGTAAACTCCACCAGAAAAAAAAAAAAGTCGCTGGTGTTTGGTCTAAGATTGAGATCAAGAACAGATGAGACGTTCCCTCCAACAGTAATGTCAAAAATTGTTGAGAAGCACTGACAGTTGACATTTAGAGAAACGCAGTTTGTTTGGGTTATTTTATAGAGTTAGATGAGAAGACTGGTACAACTCTCCCTGTCCACTAAATGAAGCTGCAGCTGATGGGCCGTTCACTTGAAGCACCAAGATTAGAAATGAGGGAGGAAAGCAGATGAGTACAAAGTTAGCAAAGAATACCTATCAGCAGTTCACTTATTAACATTATATAGCTTGCTTGTTTCCACAAGTGCATGTATTCCTCGAGTCTTGCATGAGGATTGAGGGAGCCGGTAGACACAGTTCACTGAAGCTCTTAAGACTTGACAAGTTTCTAAGGATACTCAACAAAATTTATAGGGGAGCTCTTCAGGGCATCCATGCCTTTGGTTTCAACAAATGATGACATCTCAAAGAACCTCCTCCTATCTGTTAGAAGAAATGAGAAAAAAAGTCAGAACAACATACGTATGTGGCAGGACGATGTTGCCCAGGAGATAAGCGTAAATGGGCACTCTGTTTGGCTGATGAGCTACATAATAAACATGGCTGCTCCTCTCACTCACGCAGTTTTTGCCTGACAAAGTGAATGCATCTTCCCTTATCCACGCACACACACACTTACCAGTTGCCCACTGAAAGCCCTTAAATTTGACGGGTTCGATGTAGTTGACGAGATTTGACATCTCCTCCGTGGCGTTCGCCTCACTGCTGGCGGTACCCTGCGGGAGGCAGATACCACTAATCCATAAAGCAGCTTAATACCAGCCAGTCAAACAATCCATCGAGTCCTTCCTGACGGCCCTTACCTCGTCAGAGTTCGGCTTTTTCAGTTCCGTCACTGGCTCGTCCTCCTCCTCCTCCTCGCTTTCTCCTTCACCTCCTGGTAGGATTTGATTTAAAAAAAAAAAAAAAAAAAAATTTTTTTTAAATGAGACAACATATGCAACACGCTGGCATCCTTCGTTTCTTCAACCCACCAATGGACTTCCGAGGCTCTGAGTCTTTCACCATCCTTTCAGCCAGCTTTTCCTCCCCATTGGACATGAGTTGGCTTCCCTCCTCTGTCAGAGGGCAGTCTACACATGCAACAGCAAACTATCAGTTTTAAAAGGGTTCTTTTGATTGTGGACATAAAAGTGCAGGAAAAAAACCAAAAAAAACATCGACATCAACCTCATTTTAAGTTGAGCTATTGTCCTTTACTATCATGGCGAGGTTTTCACTCCTCTTACACTACAGGGGCTAAGTTTGTGTTACATTATTACAAGCAAGGGAATTATGAATCAGTGTTTAAATAATATCTACCCTTCATACAACCAGGGGTGCGGTCGGCGTAGGTGCACTTACCGTTGTGGGGTGAAGACTGCTCCCCCTGCTCTTTGCGCCGTATGCTACCACCCTCAGAGGGTCTGTGGTGGTGATGTTTCTTCTTGTTTTTGATAAGAATCTTCCCCATCAACTCCTGCGGCGAAGGCAGCGGCTGACCTGGGCTCAGCTGAAATCACAAAGGTGAGAATGATGCATCAGGACATGCGGTCACATTAACGAGCTTTTCAGGATTTAAATACGGGGAAGAGAGCTTAATATGATTTTTGACTAGATAGATTGTCCGTTTAAATGTGCTCCTCCTTTTCTGTAATTCTTACCATGTTGAGCCATTTTGCCTTGACATACTGTTTTTGTTTTGTTTTTTTCTTGAGCTATTCTGCTTTATTAAAGCTATGTTGTTCAGGGTTATGGTTAACGTTTTGGCTCAACACTAAAAGAAAACCTACGACTTAAACCTCCACACATTAAAACTAGAGAACACGGCCCTGTACTGTACTGTACGAGGGTAATTGGGTTCTGCTGACCTTCACCAAGAACTCAATGTAGCAGTGAAAACCAACACCAAAAGCCAACTTCAAGGCTACTGCGCCATCAAGTGTGGTATATGATGATGCTCGATCGCTGCTGCTGTTCTGCATTCGTCTGAACCCCCTCAGTCAGCTCATCAAAAAGCACAGATATGGACAGAGATTCAAAACTAGGCCACCAGGTATAAATGGATGGCATCAAGCCGTACACCAGGACTATGTTCAAGCTGTGCAACAAGCCTAGATATGTTATCTATCAGTATAAACCCCAGTCTATTAAAAAGGCAGAGTCCACAATGAACCAGCTTGAACCCTTGGGTTCACTGTGTGCTCTGCCCTTTTAATACACCGTTTATTGTGTGTGGGGTTTAGAACCTTTGGGTTCTAGCTGGGTGAACAGGGTGTTCAACATATCACAGCTGGGACACCTGGAGTCATTTGGACTGAATAAGTGTGGCACCAGCAAGGTGAGGGAAAAGCTCGGCATTCACATCTGAAATGACTTACTGGATATTTCTCCAGAGGATCGATGAGCAGCGCATCTCCAAAGATCGTCCTGCAGTACTCCGCCATCTTACCCTGCTGCTTTGCTCTGAAAGGACAGATGGAGGTTAGCTTAGTGTCCGGAAATTATCAATAAAATAAAAGCCACCATTCATCGCCATTTCAGAATGCTTTGCACATTAAAAACACTGCACGTTTCAGAGCGAACTGTTCAAAGGTTAGGATTTGCATCTGCCCTGAACTACTACTTACTTAGTCCTAATGCAAACAGCATACCAACTGATTTGAATACGACTGATGAAACACACTTTTCGTGTAACTTACGAATCGACGTGGTTTTCAAAGGACAGGATGACAGGGTACGGCGAGGTCTTGAAAGCACTCTCTGCTATGGCTTCGATCACCTCCTGCAGTCGAGACAACAATGATAAAAAAAATAAAAAAAAACTGTCTGTGCGTGAAACTAAAATGTGTGTGTTAAAAATCTCACAGCAGATTTTTTTTTTCCTTCTTCATGTGGCTATGAATCAAAGAGGTCTTATGTTGTTGTTAGCACAGGATTTGCATAAATTTTATTCAAGCGTAATAAATGAAGTCTATGTAATCGAGCTAAATTAAGCCAAAAACATTAAAGAGAACAGATCTAAGCCTGTTACAGATCAGCACTGACTCCCACCTTAAAGGAGATCTCAGTGGTCATGGTGAAGCCATGGGTGATGTAGGGTTCCTCATCTTGTGGTCGGCCCTTCCAGCAGTCCAGCTCAACACAGCGACAACCGGTCAGCAGCACCTGCCTGTACATCTCCACTGATGACAGACCGGTCAGCTGACCCACTAAGACATACGGAGAACTACAGGTTCAAATCCAAAAGGACGCCATGCAAGTGAACTATTAAACTTGTATGCATGCTGTTTACATCTGGAATTTTGTAAAGCGTCGCACCTGTGAGGTACGTGTTGTGCGACGAGTTGATAAAGTAGTGAGACAGCGGTTGATTCATGTCATCGATGACATCCAGCCTCTCTGGAGGTACGATGGTGTTTTCATCTCCTCCCAGATACCGACTGAAAGCCTGCAAACTGATTTGGTCTGTGTGTGTGTGTGTGTGTGTGTGTGTGTGTGTGTGTGTGTGTGTGTGTGAGAGTGAGAGTGAGAGTGAGAGAGAGAGAGAGAGAGAGAGAGAGAGAGAGAGAACACAAAGTTTCAAAACACACAAAACCCTCCCAAAAGAGTCTCCCGTTCTTAGGAGAGGCATCGACAGGCTGGGAGGATGTGATCACTACAGGCAGGACAGCAAATCATCTTACAGATTGTGGCTCAGCAGGGTCGTGACAGTGCTGCTCACGGTGTTATTTGTTCACAGGTTTTTTTTTTCCCATCCACAGATGACCGACACAAAACACACAGCGAGGGGTTTGATCAGGTTTGTGAATGGCACACATGGATATTTTATAAAATTAGTGAAAAGGATGCAGCTTTATCGAAAAACGTTCAAAGAGAACAATCTGCGCTGTAATAAAACTGAGGGAAATCAATGATGTATATAAAAACCCTCCCAAAGGAGACAGCTGCAAGTATGAAGCAAGAATAAATTATTTCTGTGTGTCCTCTTCATTTTCTTTTCAGGGAAAATGACGACGGTGAACCAGGACAGATGCAACACGGAGTTACAGACCTCTCTCCAGTTGGCTGGTATTGGTCTCATATTTCTCCATGATCTGTCGGATTTGGTCTCTTTTCAGCGGGGGGTAGAGCACCTCGTTTAGTCTGGAGTCTCTCTGCCTGCGGTTGATGAAGTCCATTAGCTGGTCCAGAGAGATGAACGGCTTCCTCTTGGAGCCACTGGAGCAGAGAGAAAATAAGAATTAAAGTGATGTAACAATTGTCCATGCGGTTTACTCAAAATCCTAATACTATAAACAGAGCATCATTAGGACACACCTTTCCTCAAAGATGCTCTGTATGTCAGGCCGAAGACATAAGTTGTCGAGAAGCTTCTGGAAGGCATCCCAGGTGAAATCATCTGGCTTTATTCCCTCTGACTGAAAGAGGACAGAGATAAATGTTTGGGAACATCAATACTGCGTTGATAAAATCAGCGATATCTGATTCTGTAAACAGGATCTACCTCTCTAACCCTCTAATAAGTTTTAACATGCAAAAGACATACTTAACAAGCTTACTTAAGTACAGTAGAGCATCAGTGATACTGTGAGTTACAGCGGAGGCTCACTAACACGTCAACCCTTTTCAAGAAACATTTTGCTCTGTGTATCCAGCAGGGGGCTCCAGAGTACAGCAATACAAAGAGAAACGCTGACAGCACAATCTGGTCTCTCTTCAAACAGAAAGTCTTGTGACTCCAAACTGATTTTTAGGAAAGATTGCACTGACTCATCAAAAAATAAATAAATATATAAAAAAGAAAGAAAAAGGGGCTTAGGTATTATATACAGCAGATAGAAAGTAAAGAGTTTATTAATAAAACAGGAGCTTTAGCAGGAGCTATGGCACCATGATTAGCTACTACAGGCCCAATCTTGAAAACCAAATTCATGGGATTTTGTTTGCTTCTTGTGTAAATTGTTTTATCTGCAGTATTGCTAAAATGAACATTCAAGAGGTTTTTACTGAGCAAAAAATATATTATTCTATTGTAAGAGAAGGAGTTTCATTTTACTTAATTATTTTAAATTTAAGAATACATTTTTCTTTCCAGCTACTTTCACTTGACGTGATCATCTTTCCACTGAAACAGTTAGCTAAAAATAACATAGTTAGCTATGTGTAATAGCTGAAGAAGCCATTTCACCTGTTCATACTGTTTGAAATGTTCCATCAATTCCAGCAATAATCTAACCTTTCCTGTATAGAAAAGACTTTCAGTTCATCTGTAAGCTTGCGAGCTAACAGCCAATATTATTCGAGTATAAATATCCCTCTAACAGCAACATGTTAACTACTGTATGAGAGTGCTCTTATCTTTTATACTGTAAGACTTTAAAATCTTAATGTTTTCTTTTATTGCTATTGTTTATTTCAGCCTTATCTTATGCATTCCCCAGTTCACCATACGCGCATGTCGAGCGATCAGCGATCGCTTTGGGCAATTACCCTGTTACAGACGAGGCCACACTGCTCCAGAGCCGTCTCCACTCTCTTTTTATCAGAAATCATCTTGATAATACTAAAAGACACAAAGCACAAAATTAAATTCAGAAGAAAAGGCTGATGCTTAAAGTGATTCAAATAACCACAAAGAGTCAAACATCTGAACTGAAGTAAAAAGGAGGCGAGAGAGAAAGTGGAAGAGAGACAAAGATGAGGAAAAGAAAGAAGAAGTGAGGCGCTCTAGTGTTTAAAAAAAATCTGTAGACAGTTTAAAAAGTGGTTGGTGAGAGTAGTACTCACTTCTTCACTGGGATCTTCCCATCCTGGGTTACTTGCAGCTTTAACTTAGTGTACCTGAAAAACATGCAAAGAAGGGTCAAGAATTAAAACGAAATAATTATCATCTAAAATCAGAATGATGTCAGGACAAGACACAGAAAACACACAAAGTCTTACGCTTTGAAAAGAAAAGTGTTCCGCGATGCATTCTGGGAAAGTATGTTTGTGGCCAAAGCGAAGAGCTCATCTGTCCAAATCTGGAACACCACACACACACACACACACACACAAGATAAAACTGCCGTTTGAGTGTTCATTTGTTGTCAAAACTTGGTGAAACAGTTACTATATACAATGTAACACACAAAACTCGTAACCATGCACACGTCTTTATGTCAGCATCATAAAGTAGGCAATCAGCATAAGTTCCGAGGGAATACAGTCAACTACAAGGAGGGCAGTGAGGGACACAAGGAAGGAAAGAAGGAAAAGAAGAGGAGGAAATAAAGGAAACTGTAAATAATTTGTGTAGATAAAAGATTTTTGGTTACCTTCGCTACATCCTCCTGCACGGCCTGGAAGTTCAGGAAGGAAATGTTGACCAGGTCGTTGCCATAGACTATGGTTACCAGCTTCCCATCTGCGTTCTCCCCCTTACCGAGGCCCAGCACGTCCCGCATCTTTTGGTCCTGGTGCGCACGGATATTTATTCTTTTTCAGGATGTTTCATTACGCAGACACAATCTAACAAATTCAACAACGATCTGAGCGCTGAAGAGATGGATAAAGCTCTCGTCCACGTCTCCGTCTCCTGAGGATATTAAATGTGATGCATGCAGTGTAGGACCCTGATCTAATTAACCAAACGACTCTTTCCTCCTTTTTAGCCCACCCGTCTCCCCTCCACCAACTCTCTCTAAACACTCAATGGTTTTCTGTCAATTATAGATCACTCTTGCGCCATCATGTCTCTCTTTCATGCCAGATAAATACATTAGCCAGAAGCCCTCTTTATAGACTGTTTATAGGAAATATGGTGCCAAAGAGATAAGCAAAAATGTACAGATACGGTTTACACCGTTCCAAAAACAGTGTCCACAGATCTCTGCATATGAAAATATAGAATCTGTAGGGAAGGTGCAAGACTTCACTGCTAGAAGCTTTCTGGTTTCCGTTTGCAGTCCTGTTGACCAATCACATTAGAGCAGTCATTGGTTGCAGGCGGGTTAAAAAGTCACCCCGAAAGTCCGTCGGCTACACCGAAAACCTCAAAGGGCCTCAAAGCTGTCGTACAGCAGCTGATGGTTTCTTAGATTCAGAGACGTTGGCCTGAGGGGAAAGTGCAATCACACCTATGCATGGGTTCAAACTATGAGAAGGCCCTTTAATAAAAGAGATTTTATGCACTGATTATAGCAGCTTTCAGATATTTTTATGCTGTATTTTTCATATTGTAACCAAGAAAAAAACATATTATATAAAAAAGAAGTGTTATTTATATTTGGTACTTTAATTACAGATGGTCTTTGAAGTATTAAGATAAATACTTCAATGGGTGGGATTCAAATCGCCCGCACCGTGTGCGTACATACCTGTGTTTGAACCACTAATGCGTGGCCCTATTTCACTCTCTGTCTTGGTCAGATCTACGCTCTTACACAATGACTTCCTCACTAACAGTCGCTGGTTATATCACTTCCTGTCTGACGGTCCATCTGTCAACTGGCTCATTAACACTCCGTCACCTTTGCACCATCAGCTGAGAGAGGAAACGCACAAATACCCACATCTTTCGGTGACAGTCGCACTTGAGCATCACATTCGTGGTCAGAGGACCACACTCTTTCACACATATGCACACACACACACACACACACACAGAAAAATATTACCAACCTTTGGTTGTTTGGCATACTTTCCCGTTCTGGTGTCCCTGATGTAGCTGATGTCCAGAATCTCAACATCCTAAGAGAGAGGAAGGTCGAAAGATTTGTTTTATGGCACACTCAGTTGAAGTGTGTGTGTGTATTAAACGGGGGAAAGAGGAAATTGTGAGATTAGGTGTAATGCTATGGGGAAGAGTGCTTCATCTCATTCTACACAGTGTCATGCACACCATACACACCACACACACACCCC
>JASGAU010391606.1:863-14787 GCA_030220045.1 Australoheros facetus | reverse complement strand
CACATAAACAACGCAGTGTCTCAAAGTGCAAATAAATGCAGAGTGAACCGGGGTGAACACGCGCACAAAAATTTATACAAATCAAGAATAGCTGAGCTAATCATAAATCTTTCATGAAACACAAACACACAGGGATCAGTGGGAGGGGTGAAGACAAGCCCTCATGCGCAACCACCCGCAGCCCAGTAACACACACACAGACAGACACACACACAAGATATTTCAAAGTTTGATGGTGAAACTGATACAACCAGCCATGCTTGTAGCCTCTGCAAAATCTGAAGCTCTGATCAGCATAAATCATTTTCCCTGGGTCTTTTGCGTCGATTACACCCACTTCAGATTTACTCTTTGTGTCGATTCTCATTGAAACCAGAACGTTAGTTACGTAGTAGCACATCCGACTCACAATCCATCACAATTCACAGGCTACTGCGTGTAAAACAACCAACTTGAACTTGACCTTGAGCACAGTTTAGGCAAAGACCCTTCAGGTGATCATTGTGTGCATGATTGATTACATTCTGACTGATACTGTAGTAGGAGTAACGATTCTTAGGAATTGTGGACAGACTGATTCCTCAGCGTGCCATAAGCCCACTGGTCCTTCAGTCAGACAAGCTAAAAATCTCGCCACTGGAGGACTAACCATTAGCCTGTGAGCGAGATGCCCGGAATTAACGCCGATGCTAACCTGGATAATGCCTGATTGAGATATTGCAAACGACAATTCAAAGGGTATTGCTTGGTAGCCACCATGCATGACTGCTAAACAACAAACAGAAAAACGGGAACTGTTTTCACGTCGCTCACTTTCATTTGTAAAATCCCAGCAAAACCGGTTATTGGCATGGCATTACTTTTAGACTGATACCCTAGTGACTGGCTGGGGAAAATCAGCTTGGAGCAGAGGCAACGTCAGACTGATGATGAAAGCCAAGTGAGCCGAGAAATCTGTCAATCTACAGAAAAGTAGCTTAGCTTAGCTTCAAGCAGCACCACCTGAGGACGTCACTATGCCTAGATAATTACAGAAATTGTAGTTTGTAATATAACAGAAAAGTGTATATAATGTGTTAATTAATCACCTTGCAGGCATACTCGTATAGAACACAGGGATATCGGTGTGTGTCTGTTACCAACTTCCAGCCTGCAGTCTGCATGTTGGTGAAAGAAACAAAGGGGGAAAAAAATTCTTACCATTTTTCTCACAAGAGCAGCAAGAAACAGAGGTCACGCTAACAAAGACTGAGCTAATAGTGTGTGGTTAATTTGTGAATTTGTTAACAATGGTCTAACTGCTGAAATCCATGCATTAAACGGTAAACAAGAGACCTGTTGGCTCATAGAGCTCCACTGTCAAATGTTTCAATTGTACAACATGTGATATTGAACGCCATGAACACCAGACGACTCTGTATCGGATCAGCTCCTCTGACTGTCGTCTGTCGTTGACAGGGGAGCTAAAAAATAACCGTTAAAAGGCTTAAAAACATAAGTGGTGGGCAGCTGGGAAAAAAATGGTGTAAATATAGAAAAGAGGTTGTTTCAGCTTTCCGGAACCAAAGGGTGTTAATTCGACCCTGAGGGTTTATGCAATAAAATTCTACAGGTGTTCCAACATTTGATTACTTACAAACTCCCAGTTCTGTACAGGCTGTGTTGAAACAAACGGTGTTACTACACCGTCTGGTCCTTCACAGGAAAAGTACTATAGTGCACAAAACAGTGCTGCTATGACTATCAAATGGTGAGAAAAAAAGTGTAACAAAAAGAGGACTGACTGGTCGGTCAGGGGTTCATCTTACAGCAAGATAATGGTGCAAAACATTAGAAGAAAAGAACGAGACAATCAGCATCGAATGATGGAAGACCGGCATAGCCGCCAAATCCCCAGTGAAAGGTTTTTGGAAGATGGGCGAAAGCAAAGTACAAGTAAAAACACATTTATACAAAATTATCTGTTCAGCTGAATGAGCCAAGGATCATCATCATCATGCTTTTCATTTTGGAGTAAACTGAGACATTACACTATAGACTTCAGCGAAACTGAAAGATTTAAGGCTCTATAAAACTTTTGACTAGTTGGATTCATATTAAGACACACACACACACACACGGTGGCGGCCAAGCAGCGAGAACAACAAATTTGTGACATAGACACACACACACACACACACACACACCGTGCAGGAAGCATCTGCTCGCACAATGGATTCGATACCACGCAACCTCTCAGTTCTTCTTACAGGGAAGAACTGAATTTTGACACAGTGCTTGTATGACTACACCTGTCTAACACGTGTCGTTTTGTCGGAACGTGTGTGTCTGTTTGTCTATTTGGGAGTTAATGTGAAGGCTGGTCTGCCATGTGCGCGAACAGATAATGTCAACAGAAAATAAAACATGGGGAGGAAGCTGTCACATTATCAACTGACACACTCAACTTCCCCTGTGAACCGCCGTGTGTGTGTGTGTGTGTGTGTGTGTGTGTGTGTGTGTGTGTGTGTGTGTGTGTGTGTGTGTGTGTGTGTGTGTATAAAAAGATGAAAGTGTGTGCAAACCCCCTGTTCCAAGTCAACTCCTCTGGGGATGTCTGATTTGAGCTAGGGAGATAATCGCTATTAGATCTTTACTCATACCTGCCAACAATCATTTTACTCACAATTCAACTGGTTCATTTACACACACAGACACACACAGAGCTGAGGGCTCTGTAACTGCAAGAGGCTGTTACTATATTTCCTAGCCTTGCACATCCACACACAAGCACGCACTCAAATAATACCCATTCAGTATATGGTTCTGGTTCATTAACTAAAGGCCATTATTACCAAGTGACCTCTATAAATAATAAAGAGAAATAATAACTTCATACAGACCTATTTAAATCCCATCTCAGCCTTATCCACTGAGATACCTTTTGTCATGTTGAATTTGCATGGTTCAGATCACTTTCACACCTCCTGGGTCTTTGTTAAAGTCACACCGCATGCGATATCTGACACACCGGAGTAGGTTTTTGTCTGCAATTTGCTTGTGTGTGTGTGTATCTGTGTGTGTCGCACGTCAGTTTGGTCAAGGCATGCAAAATCAATTCCACACCGGCACCAGCTAAACTGGAGTGCTGAGATCCAGGTTACATCCCTCGGGCTAAATGTCTAAAAGCTCAGGTGCTATCAATATGACCCGTACACCTTGAAGGAAAAGAAGGAAGAAATGACAAGGGGAGGGAAGAAGGATGGGACAAATGAGGGGAATTCTGAAAAAAAAAAAAAGGGGGGGGGGACAAGGGAGGAGGGAAGAGGGAAGAGGGGGCAACAAAATTCCCCAGAACCCCCATGCCGCGTCTGAGCTACTTCCTGCCCACTTTCCCACGCCAAGAGAGAATGAGAGATTAGAACTGCTGCTCCAGAAAAATAAAGAAGCAACCGCTCACTGATGAAATCAAGAGGAAGAACAAGGACAGAAAATTTAGACAGTGAGGTGGAATGCAAAAAAGAAAGAAAAAATATGGGAGATCAGACAGGGAGGAAATATCATCCTTCAGTTTATATTAGAGGAACATCTTTTGCCTCATCCCTCTGATGGCTAGCAGCTGCCCCGAGAGAGGGGAACATGGGGAAGGCAACTGGGAGGAGAGAAAGACAAACAGATATAGCATTAGCAGTGTAGCTGCAGTCAAAAGTGTGAAAAAAAAAGGACAGGAAGAGTAAAACAGAGCAAATGGGAGGATTAGCTGTCGTGCGAGGTGTATTTCAACTCAGCCCAGGTGACAGGTGAGACTGCTCTCAACCAGGATCAACTTGTCAGAACTGAATCAAAGTCCTTTTCGCTTATTGGACATTATCATCTATGCTAGCAGTAACAGTGCTGCAGAAATAAAACTTTAAAAAAAAAAAAAAAAAAGAAAAGAAAAAAGTTAGAGATGTCTGCTGCCCATTGTTGGTGTTGAGTCATGGTTTTAAAGACCACCACATCCCACCACATAGTTTCCCATTTCTATTCTGTTTAACCCAGACAGACTTTGCGGAGAAACAAACGTTAGATGGAAATGTAATTGACAAGACAAGCAAATGGGAAAACCCCAGATTCAGTGAGATTATCTCACACAAGCCACGTTCAAACGGCTAGACGATAAACCGAGGACTGGGAGTAAAATAACAAACTGAACTTTATTCACCCAAAACCGGTGCTGATTTACTAGCGCACTAATCTGTCGTAACATTTAAATAACTGCTGGCGATGCAAAGTGCGCAGGTCCAGAGTGACATATCGCGAACTCTCATCCCAAGTTAAACTTTTCTCGGCTTTGCAGCAAGCAAATGAGAGCCAAGGACACCACTGACTGACATACGGGAGGATGGTAAATTCACTATAGACCTACTTAAGCGACTGGAACCTCGAACATCTTCCAGTGACTACCCATCAGTTGCAAAGAAACGCGCAACATTTGAATAAATTAGCAGATTTCAAACATACACTATAAATATTTTGGGTGTCAGTTTAGTTTAAAAATAGCCAGAGGCAATGCCCTCAAGGAAAATATGCCCCACAAGCCATGATGAGTCACTTAGTGGTAAGAGCAGAGAAGTTGGCCTTGACAGTCACCCAACCTCAATCCAATGGCATTGCAGTAATATGTTTTTTTTTTATGGTAATCTGTCAGCCATGTGAGTCAAGCTGCAAATGTCACTTGGTCCCTCTCAGAGAGCGGTTTCATAGAGAAAACTGTGCATAGAAACCTCTCCCCAAATGGCAAAAAACCCCAACTTTTAAGACTTCTACGCATTTGCTGATGTGTAATGATTAATGGCTCTAGTTTAACATCCATCTGAACGTACTTGGAGAACTCTTTAACCCCTCTCCCTCTGCTGTTATTTTAACCCCAGCAGCATCTGCGTAGTACCTCATTTAGGATACAAATGTAAAAAGAGGAGGAACGTTTGGCCAGAGGACAGCAAAAGGACACCCTGCAGAATTAGCAGGAAGTTGCAAGCATATGTTGTAACAGATGTTTGGATTTGGGATGTGCATGTGGATCTTGTGTAACCCGTGGCCATTGGCATGCACTTTTGCGTTCAGCATTTAGCCACAGTTATTTACTCAAGAGGGGTTTTTGGGAGTTAAGAATTATGGCAGGTCACAACCTTTTACTGTTTAAAATCTGAAAACGAACAATGACGGAAAGGGTTTTTCCTCGACAACAATCAAAAAGTTTACGTAAGGGATAGAAGGCTGCAATTCCTCCTAGAAAGCACATCTATACTGGATTCCTATTGGACCTTAGCGGTCTGCTACAACATGCATTGAGCTACCACTTCAGCTTTTTTAGGACGGCTGAATGTGCAGTGTGTGCACAGATCTTCAGAAGTATCCCATCAAACAATATTACTTGTCAGACTCATAAAAATGTGATCTATGTTTGAGAGTGTTAACTGGGAAGCAGGTGCAATTCAGTAGGAAGACATCAGAGACAACAGGCTGATTACCAAATCTAAAAAAGAAGAAGAAAAAAACCCCAGAGCTTTAAAAAAAAAAAAAAAAGGCTTATTTGAACCCAAACAGTATCTTTTAATAACCCTTAAAAAAAAGTAGTTCGAAGCCTTACTGAGCAGTTCTTTGCCAAAACCAAATCAAGTAGTTTTTTTAAGCCAGAAAATCAACAACCAAACGGCAAATGAAGACGCAACTAAAGTGCAAAAGTTAAAAACTCTAAAAACTAAAAAAAACTCTAAAACTAAAAATCAGTTCAGTGTGCGACTCGAACTGTAGTCAATGATGGGAGCAAAATTATGATGCGCCATCAATTCCTCAAGCCTCCAAATAAATAAATGATAAATAAATAATGAACCAAGAGAACGTGAGAACAGCTGCGTTCATGCGGGAAAATGATTCTCGTTAAGGAGAATGACTCGATACATGCAATTTCGTGAATAGTTCACAAAATGCAGAGAGATCGTGTTGTGTTACTACAACACTCAGCACGGCTTGTATTTTTTTTCTTTAATTCGCTCCATTCATGCCTGCAGATGGCCCGAGATCTAATGGCTAATATAAACCCCAACAGTGTAGTTGATCTTTGGCTAGACAGAGACAACTCTCTCATGATAAATTTGCTACTGGTCATGTTACTTTATCTCAAAGACTGGAGAGGTTTAAAGAGCCTGGGATGGAAAGGCAAAGAAAGAAGCACAGTGAGTGAAAGAGAGGAAAAGACGGTGCATAATGGCGTGTGTCTCCCCACAAACACTGTGCAGTGTGTGTGTGTGAGCAACAGTTGTTCATCATCAGCGCTAACAGAGTTGAAAATGGATAGATCTAACCAGCTCTCGCAGAAGGATTTATTTGCTGTGTGACGCTTCCCAGCGCAAAGCTCTTCCCCAGACTAACTCAAGAATTATGGGAAATTCAAGGCTCTGAGTACACACTAATACGTCAGAGGTCTTATAAGCTGAAACTCTGGACATTACACAAAGATAGAGAGACAGAGATAGCCGAGAGAAGGTGGGGGCAGAGGAAGAGATGTGAAAGATTACTATAGAAGGATGGAGACAGAAATTATCAGCAGGAAGAAAATTGCTGTAAAGAAAAAGTGTCAGCACAGAGAGATAAATGAGACACTGGCAAAAAAAAGAGGGGCAAGTATAGAGATATTTAAAGGGAAATGTTAAACAGAGTGAAGGCTGAGAAGAAGGTGACAGAACACAGATGGAGATAAGACAGGATGAGGAGAAGATTACCTGGAGAAAAGGTGAAAAGGGTGAAAAAATGAGATAAAACAGATTTCGTGGGGAAAAAGTTATGAGAAAATGTGAGAAAAAGGAGGCAAGTAATCCAAATAAAGTCAGTGAAGGATAAAAGGAGGGTAATAGAAGGGTGATGAATGAAGGAAGAGAAAAAAGGATGGAAAAACGCTTCCTCCCCCGGGCTGCACGTAGGCCAACGCTTAAGTGGTTTGTTCAGTGATGTTGTTCTCAACACAAGTTTACATCTTTTAAAAAAATAAATAAATAAATAAATCAAGGCCACCCCGCATCTTGGGTGGTCAGCTCCTCTGAGAGTTCCTCGCAGCACCATCTTCTCTGAAGATTTTCCTAAGACCAGCTGGATCGTCACTACTTAAGGCTGCAGTGGGAAATCCACAGAGCAGTTTTATCTAATTTCATGACATCACTGTTGAGCTGCCGTGATTAGAAGAGCTAGATGTTGGGGAGGAAACCTGAGCGTGTGCTTCAAAAGTCTGAGCACGTGTGGAGTCCTTACAAACCGAAATCCACGGGGGGGGGGGTCAAGCTTTCACGCGTGCGTACCTGTTCTAAAAAAAATGCTGTGTCACCTTTGCGGTACAACACATCCTCTTTTGACATTTTTGGGTTGCGGACTTTTGGATGTCCTTCCACGGCCTTTGCTGAGCTTCTAAAAATGACTTTGGTGAGCATAATCCTGTTCCACTCAATGACCATGGGCATGGCCTGAATTAAATAAATAAAGCTGATACAATACATTTTGATCAAAGTCGACTGAGGAAAAAAAAAACCCTCAAATTAAATCTACACATGACTGGTTTAAAATCTCTGACGTTTAAATGAAGAAGAGCAGCGTGGCAAAAATATAAAATGCACTGGAGAGCCAATATTTTGGGTGGCTCTATTCACAGAAATGGGTTTCATCCAGAATACCCTTGTCATCTGTGTAAAAGCGTATTAACTGCTCTCATTAATAATCACTGGATATCTGTGTTGCAGTGTCCTCTTTCTTTTCAGCTCTGCTTGGAAATCTCCTGGGGAGTCACAACGCTGAATTAAAGCTTCACTCTGGTATCACTGAAATGACTACAGCCACTTTGAAATGGGACTTCTGTAAAGCCCAAGCTTATTTTTATACATTCAGGTGCGCCTATTTTCAACAAAATGATCAACAGGAGGTTTGCAGAGAAGCAGAGCGTCCCAATTTCCTGAGCCACATTTTAGCCCGACACTGTTAATACTGAGAAACGCTGAAGAAACAAATATCCCAGCACTGGCCAGTGATCTCTAACATATCATCTAACATAATGAACTAACCATATTAGTGACTGCCAGTCTGATCCTATTCATGTCAGGGCACCAGAGTTTCCCTGTAATCAGCCTTGGTGGCCTGAAGGTTTTGAAGTTGGTTTCATTTTTTGTGGCCATGGCCATCAGAGAGCTGGATTCCCGCTACCGAAATAAGAATAGGGACCACAATCGGCCTTACTCATGCCAACACCAACTAGGATGAAAGGCAGCAATGAAAGAAAAGCTTAAATACTGTGGCACAAGAGGTAAATGAAGTGGCACTACCAGCACTATATGCTCAAATTTCCTGGAAGGCAGTAGGGAATCTTCCTTGACTTAGGTATTGTTTTTGTGGAAAGATAAAATCTGGGATTTTACCAATACCTAAGCAGAGGAAGAATTATTTTCATAAGATAAAAATGCAGATTTTATCTTGTGAAAATGAATCATTTGCATACCTGAATCCAAGGAAGCAAATGAACCATGTGGCCCAGATAGTCCACATAGATTTCTTTTGTCACACTCAAAGGGGTTCAAAAGTAATCTGCCATTATTTATTTATTTTTAAACCACACCACAAATGATGTAACAGCTAATCAGCCTTTTAAGCCTTTTTCCACACAGCTGGAGTTTCTCTGCTTTCGGCGCATTCGCACTTTGGAAACACTGTTGGGGTTTAGGTCAGGGAGCTGCCTAGGTAGAGGCAAGCAGGAGATGGACGCATGACATCTACGCAATTTTTGCCTGCTCTATTCTCACATGGGCGCTACACCGGCTTTGCACCAGGGAACTGGCTGGTTTAACGAGTGCGCAGCTCCGTCTGGTAATGTCTAGAAAAATTCAGGAATACGGTGCGTGTTTAAAACTGGTGTTTAAATGCATCGTCTTTTTGTTCATCTCTTCTAAATAAAGCTGAAGGCAACCCTCCTGACACCTGACTGATATGACATAGTAGGTAAACACAGGTGGTAACAATCACATTAATTAGGTTCTGTTCTATTTCAAAACAAAACCTTAATTACTGTGATTAGCGATGCCTGTGTTTACATACTATTTCATATCAAAACGGCTGCAGTGAAACATCGATTTTGCCAGCAGAAACGCTTCGGCAGTGACAGAACAATGCTGATACAAAACAATTATGTTCTTTCTAAGTCACTGAAATCGTTTTAATACTAATTGCCAACTGGAATAATGGCTTCTTTTTTTTTTTTAAATAGAGGCTCCAAAGTTAGCTGATAAATCTGTGGGTATGGAAAAAGTGAGTGAGTTTCCCCAACTTGTCCAGTCCACCTCTCATCTCTGCTTTAGGCTACCTAATGGCTGCATAAATCTCTGTCCAAATTGGTGCGGTCTAGTTGCATTGTGGGTAATTTAGGCATCGAGCTCGCAGAAAGAAAATGAAAAGACCGTGTCCATTTTGATCCTCGTTTATGTGAAATATTTAATCAACGGAGTACTCGTAAGGGTGACCTTTGACACGCCATGCTGTCACCATCAGAGTGACGAGCAGCTTTACCACCTTGTTGAAAACAATGACAATCTGACTCGTTGCTAAACAGTGTCACAGTTGCGCCTCAGGCGACAAATGGCCTATTATCCTAATACCACGCACACACGTGCTTGCGCAGGCACATACATAAGTAAGACATCAGGATAGAAGGAGTATTTAAAGCTTGTGTGTGTTATGTGAATGCATGAACACATGCTGACACATGTGCAAGCTGACAGTGTGACGTGTGCTCTGGCCCAGTTACTCGCACGCATGCAGCGCGTATACACACACACACACACACACACACTCACTCACTCACTCCAAAACATGCAGACAGAACCCAGTGATAATATTGGCTATCAACGGGTCATTCCTTACATGCCTTTTGGATAAACAGACAGCCAGAAATAAAGAGGGAAGAAGGGTTTGTGCATGCGGGAGAAGGAGAAAGAGAAAAACAGTCACTGGGAAGGAGTTTTGTTTGTGTATGTGTGCACGCGCGTGTGCGTGCGTGTGGGAAGAGTTAATTGAGCAGCCCTGAAATGTCATTCGATCCGGAAAGCCTCACAGAATGCACAGACCGGCCCAACATAACAGAGATATACTGGTTATATGAAGCCTGTAGACAAAAGTAGCAGATAATACAGACAGCTTTGTTCATAGAATTTGTTTATGGAAATGTTTACCCATAACCCATACTGTGATATGAAAACAATAAGATATTAGAATCTCATACATCTACATAACATAACCACAGTCATAATCTCAAAACCCATCATCCTGCTGACTCCCAGCTTATTGCATCTGGCTAATTATATCAGCTGTATGCCTAAAACGTAAAATCCAATATTACTAAACTTAATGGCTTAAACGTAACCACCAAATTCATGGAAGGGGAAGGACGGATGCTGGAAAGTAATGATACATGAATGGAGGGAAAGAGATGGAGGACTGCTGATGACCACAAAGACAACAGGGACCAGAGTGAACAGGAGGATAGAGGAGACAAACAAGGCCAGGACAAATTGATGAAACCCATTTTGGCTGAGCTAATGGACCGGGCAAAACCGCAATAAGTGACACAAAGAGGGAAGGAAGAAACAGCAAATTAGAAAGGCAGATGAAATATCCAGAAGAAGTGGAAGTGCAGCTATGTAGTGGTGTTAAAGTTGACAAATAGCAAGTGTAATATCCGAATTAGCACTTACGATGGTACATTAAAGATCCATTATGGTTAGACTAGCTCATTTGTACTTGATCATGTCCGAGTACTTTGGAGATGCGCGACAGTCTATTTGGCCGACTTTGTGTGTGTGCGTGTGTGTGTGCGCGTGTGTGCGTGTGTGTGTACATCTTACCAGGCCAGTCCCTCCGGTCCAGTAGAGGAAGAATCCTTCCGGATCAACTTTCAGGTTTACCAGTGTCGGCGCTGAACCGTTAGGCTCCTAGGCGACAACAGAAATGCAGATGTTTAACAGCAAAAGGACAAAATAATTGCTCTCTTTTTCTCTCTCTCTCACACACACACACACACACACACCTCTTTAAGAAGAGAAAAATACTACGTGCCAATCAAACCAGGAGTCAGTGTTTCTTACAACTTGGGTCTTATTTTTACAGATTTGGCCTCGGATTTAATGGGGTATGATGTTGGATATCATAATAGAGACAGAGTGAATTAAAGTCCCTTGCATGTCATAAGGGAAATAAACTCCTGCTCTCTATTAACTTTGCGTGTATCGTGTCACAGCGTGTCCTTGTCATTTATGTCCGCTAACAAAAAAATTGAAAAATACTTGAAATGCTGGAGTACGGTGGGGAGCCGCGGGGTAAAGAGCCATAAACTAAGTTTTTATGAACATCTAAAATAAAAAAGTGAGCCTCGCAGGAGATGAGAGAGGATACCAGTAATGCAACATGAGGCATCAGCAGGACAACTATAACATGTAAGCTAAGCTAAAGCATTTTGACAGCATGCAGCTTGTATTATAGCAGAATATAGATCATTTCAGAAGCTGTGATTAACATTATTATGCTTGTAAGTGCTTTAGCCAACTACAGCAGCTTGCTAACTAACAAGGTGCTAAAACATTGGGAGTAAATTGACACCCATATACTGGCAAATAGCTGATATTGGGCAATAATTTCACCCCTGCTGACATATCAGTCAGGCTCCAACCTGTTGGGCAGTGGGTTTGGTCTCCCAAGCATGACACCTTGTACTTTGTAGCTATAACTCTTAACCAAGGAGGTTGGTTTTGGTATGTCTGCGTGTAGGCGTGTCAGTCTACCTGTAAACACGAAAGCTCGAAAAGTTTTGAATGCATTCTGATAAAACTGTCGGGGTGCAGAGTGGGGGTCATGTTAACAATCCGTTCAAATTTGCCTTACATCCACCTTCGAGGTCAGGCAAGGTCAACTTAATGATTTATTGGTCAAAAACTGAAAAGAAAAAAAAAAAATAAGCCTGATAACTATTCTTAAAAGTGTGCTGTGTATTGAAAGTACCATATAAAAGATTTAAAATGTCATCCCACATTTGGCCTGTAACCTTTCCTTCAAGGTCAATACAATGACCTGAAGGTCAAAGTGATGCTAATGCTATATAGAGCTACTTAAAATGAGATTTTTCAGACTGACAAGAACATGTTGGCATGGGATACTTTTTCAGTATTGTTGTTTAATTTTATCATGACTTTATTATGTACATTACTGTAACAGGTTATAACCATTTAAAGACACAACAATTTGAATACACCTACAAAGTTTGTTTGTTTTGGTTTGGGGTNTGTGCTTAAAAACTTTTTTCACTCGATATGTAACACTAAATATTTAAACAAAGTTTTACTGAAAAAAGGAAATAAATAAAAAAATAATTCAAAATTATGTCAAGCATATAAAAATGGGTTTGAAAAGGGCAAATAATAAAAGCCTGCACTTTGTTTTTACTGCACTACAAACGTCTTAAAGTATGTTTAAAAAGAAAGAAAAGTAAAGACATTTTCTCTATATTTGATTTTAGCCCATTTTTATTTCTTTTGAGTTTTAATTCAGTTTCAGTCAACTAGAATAACCTGAAATGGTCTGTAAATGGTGAGGGGCATTTACTTCTGACATTTTCAATGAAAATGTTTGGCTAAAATATCTGAATTTGTGACTTCTTTCACACCTTAATCATTTACATGATGAGTAAAGTGCTGTGGGGCAGGGGGATACAGGAATGCATTAAAAAAAAAAATCATTACATGCCTGATTTGCTTATTGGTGAACCGGGAAAGGTATGCTTTGCTAACAAATATCAGGGACAATCGCAACCCTAAACCATCTGTATAGTGAACTGGAGCTGTTGATAACACTGAGCCTTTTTATCCACTGTTTATGGCGCCTTTACTTTATGACATTGTAGATGGACAGAAAGACAAAAAAACTGTGTTTGCGTCACATGTTGAGCAACAGCTGTTTTCAAGCTGGAAACCACAAGCTTTGACCAGCATGAAGATCTCATTCATGTGCAGCATAATGATGGCACAGAAGCCTGAATCAACATATCATTAGCATCATCATTATGGAGTCATACACAAGATACGATGACCGCATACACAAACACAGGCACACAAAACACACAAAACACACACACACACACACACACACACACGGAGCTTCTGGCTGCATGATTACAGTCGCACCAACACACAAACACACTGCGAGACCTCCCAGGAAACAATGTCGTCGATCCAAACCGTTATTAGAGTGACAGACTCACAACACCAAGGCATCAGCTTATCGGTATCATTGTCACAGTCGGGTGGGAAAGGACGGAAGAACTTCCTGGCAACCGCATGAAACTTTCCCACTATCAAACTATCAGAGGAAAAAGGTTTATAAGAGCATAACACACAAACAGCTAACCAGCGACCACATAAGGAAGCTTTGCTGTAATGTGCGGTGGAACAAATAAAGCAGCCATCGTATGATTTCAGCAAAGCTGAAGCATTAATGGCACATTAACCACAATAAAAGTGTGGGAAACTGAAAAAACACATTTCAGACTTAACCTGCATATGAAAACAGTCAGCTGATAAAACAAATGATAGAGACAACTGGCAAAGACGAGAAAACTTTATAGGGCTCCATAAAGGACTGTGGACCTTAAGCATACTCATGCGTACTTAAAGTACACAAATCATTTTCCAGCAGCTATAAAACGGTCATAAAACAACTGGACTCCTCTTATAAAATTATTTTTAGGGAGACAACGCTAACCGTTTTCACTGATGTCCTTCCAAGAAAGAGAATGAATGTGCACCCTTTAGCATTTCGAGTCAGACCTCTGAATTATCCAAACACAATGTTATCTTTTAGCATCTGTTACCTTTGGACAGAGCCGGGC
>JASGAU010391599.1:0-11083 GCA_030220045.1 Australoheros facetus | reverse complement strand
TATCTGTGGGGCTGTCACTGACATACGTAAAATAGGTTTACACAATAAAAGTGTCACAAAATAAAACTCCATTATCAAATAAATAAATGAATAAATATATAAATAAATAAATAGATAAATCTTGAAATAAATTAAAATAAAATAATAAAAATAATAAAAAATTTATTTTAAAAATATTATATTTTATTTCATGGGGATATTTATTTATTTCATGGAATATTTATTAATAATTGATCAATAGCAGTATTTATTTATTTATTCATTTATGTATTTATTTCATTTTGAATGAAACGGCTCTCCATATGTTACAGTGTAGTTTTGGTGGTGGGAGTTAGTCAGTTTGAAAAAATGCCAGAAGTAGCAGTAAGTTAAAAGTTGTTAATTTATGGATGGATCACTAGCCGGTCAGGTTAGGGTTAGGTTTGTATTGATTATTGTACCAGTTTAATAAATATGCAGATTTTTAGATGTGACTAAGTCAAGTGTCAACAAAGGGGTGGTGTCGTAATTAGAAGCAAGCCACATGGTTTCGGTGACCATGTAAATTTGTGGCAAGGAAGCCAAAGCTTTATTTTTTTTTTTAATTATTATTTTTTTTATTCTTTTCATTGAAAGCTGTTCGATGTGTTTTCAAGTTTGTTGTTGATGGCATGTTCCCATTATCCATTTGTGACTATGAGATTTTAGGCAGGGTTGTTATGTGGGCTTAACGTAGGCGAAAAGGTTGACACTATATCTGGCAGCTTGAGCTCATGTTCCTGGTCTTTCCCAATCCTCAGTACCTTCCACATGTCACAACTCCTGGGGGTCCTGGAGAAGAGCAGCGTGGATTGTGGCATCAGGTTTCTACCGCAGTGGTGGTGACTGCATAAACCATAAGCTGTGCTAAAGTGGTGTCATGGTATACTCAGCTGCTCTGTTAAAATGAGCAGACATTTATAGGGAAGGAAATGACCCCAAATTCTTCCCTGTCACCCTGACAATCAGTATGAAGTAGTTGTCACTAGGAGGTCTCTACGCATCTCGCTGTTGCACAAATTAGCATTCAGAAGGTCATTTATAGCTTGTTTTCTCTGCTTTCTATCCACAGTGTGAAACTTAAATCAGATTTCAGTTCAATTAAACCACCTTTCCCCCTCAGGGCTCTTGTCAAGTCTATGAGACTGAAAGGTCGCCACTCTAAGAATAGGATTGTCAGTTAGCAGCAGCCTGTTTGCTGGATTCCTTTGATGGAGGTTTCTTCTTTGACTGCTTTGCTATACGTGTCTGCTCCTGATGGCATCTCTTTTAATTATCTCCTTGGCACACTCGCTGATCCACTCAGATAAGCTTCAGTATTATGTTACAGAGAGTGTGCCTCTCATCTACTGTCTCATCAAGCTGCAGTCAATGAGGTGTTTACTTTTCAACCTCCAACCATTATCATGTTTCTGATGTTCACTCTTGCATGTGCCTGTTTCATTTATCTGAGAGTAACTGTTGTTGTTGTTTAGATCAGTTTCTAATGTACAAAAGTGATAGAGGAAGTGATGATGTTAATTTTTAAATTCTTGATCAAGCTGAATTTGCTCGGTTAAAATGTAAAAGATACAGCAGCGCTGAAGAAAACCGTTTCAGTTACGTGTGTGACATGTCTGTCTTTAACATATATTGTCATAGATTAAGTTACATAATAAATATTTCATGGGCAGTTGAACGGACCCACGTGAGAAACCCCTTTTCTGGGGCTATAGGCAATGCAAACTCCTGAGCATTCATCCTCGTTTTTTTCTCCTGACAGAATAACTCAATGAAATCACACTGCGGGGCAACAGATGGATAAAGATGAGCACAAAAATGCACCACTCTTTCTTTGTAAAGCTGCTGTAAATGCACAAGATTTCAGTGCATCACTCTCTCACGCTACTGTGGCTCTCTGAATATTCCTCCTCATAGCTTCTCTTCATATCCCTCCCACCACATTCCCTCCCCCTCTCTCGCTCTCTCTCTTTCTCTCTCTCTCTCTCTCCTTCCTTCCATCTCTCGCCTGTGTGCACCATGCCGCTTTATGCTGAGCACAGGGCATACAGATGTAAGTTTAATCCAGGCAACAGTGAGACCTGAGAGGTGAATATGAGGTTGCCCTTTTACTAACATGTAGTAGTATTCAGTCGAATATGCATCAGCCAGCGTAATTGCCGAGGCGGACCTAGAAGGGGAGATGAAAACCTCCTGGAACTGTGTGTCGTGTTTTATTCTTTCAGTCTCTTTGTGTGGATTTATGCGTTGCCACTCAGCAAGAGGTGCAATCTTTAACACTAAGATCAGTTTTAAAAAGGAAATTGCAAGACTGTGAATCTGCCTGCACGCTTCTGATGAGCCTCTGATTAATAGAAAAAGCAAGAGGAGGACATCCGAGTGAATCAAGGAAAAACTTACAGTGGGAAATCTGTTTTGTTTTTTGGGTTGTTTTTTTTAAAATTGTTGTTTTATTAACTGCATTGTGTTGGACTTGAGTTTTGTATGTCTCAAGTCTGCAATGACTGCACATTTCTATAATGTTTTGCTTGAATTTGGACTTCGTTTGCCAGGATTTTATTTTCATCTGATCAGCAATCCATCACCGTTTTTACACATTTCCTCTGTCCTCACACCCCCTTTACCCATCAATGTCTTTTCTGTAATGTTTTGAGCTGGACAGTAACGGTAGAGACTGGGCAGTGATTTCTTACAAAGGCACAGAGTGAAGCTCAATTCTTGAGACTGAACCTTCTCACATTCCCGAGAGGATCCTCGGGATTTGCACCTCTTGGTTTGTCTTGCCTGATTCATAAAGAGAGTTTAATTAGGGAATTTGCAGTTGGGACAGTCGGCCAGAAGCCAGAATGCAGGTGTCATTAGTGTGCACGGACCATCGTGGGGGGGTGAGCCGCAACACTGAGGACCGGTTAAATCGACAGAATGCCAACAGCCCCAGCACAGGCACCCGCAGCAAGTTCAGAGCAGTGGCGATGGTGGCTCGCAGTCTTGGACAGCTCTCTGTTCAGAGTGTGCCTTCCTCCAGTGAACAAAGTGTGAAGACTGGCATGAAGTATAGGTAGGGCATGTCTTAACAGCTTTGAATCTGGCCACCAAAACTTCAAGACATTCAGCATTTAAATTGTCATGTCCAATTAAAGCAGAATTATAGAATTATGGCTGACAAATTCTGTAGCTCAATCTAAACTATGTAACCAAGAAGATATGTATTTTTCCCCTTTGCTTTGCTAGTTTGACTTTATTATTACTTTGTGTCAAAACTGGCAACCCCCTGCTGTCTCAGATTGATGATACCTAGCAGAGGTTAGTCATCATTAAAATCTGTTATTTAAATTTACCCAAGCCTTTAACTATTGAGCAGTGAGGAAAGATTGCAATTTTAACTGCTTGTATTTCTATTTAAGTTGTACTGTAAGAATTCCTCTGTAGTGAGTTATTAATATTATTATCCCTAGTGCAATAATTAATACTTAACATCTTTTGTTTACCTTAAAATGATAATTTATTAGTGTCATGCGTATCACTGCAGATTGTCTCAAACTTGATATAATGGGAATAATTGTATTTCCAGTCACAAGCTAAATAAACAATAGACAGTTGTCAACCTTTATTTACAGAACATTCCTGACATGTTAATGGAAATTTCCATTGAAATCACAGAAAAACATCAACATGTTGCAGTTTGGCTTTTGCCTGCAACACTGTAAATGTTATTATACTGCATTGAATTGTATTCCACCTCTCCAGGCAGCTGATTACTGATTACGTGCCAGTGAAACAGTTTCTTCTTTTCACTTAAGGCAAATTATTAAGCTCCTCTGGGGACATGAAGACTGATGACAGTGTTTTATCTAACACAGAACATACTTAACATTTAATCAAACGTTTACTTTTGGAAAGGCATTTAAATTAAAATGCAAATGTGTTCTATATGCGCAGTGAGTCGTTCAGATTAGTCCGGCTTTGACACGAGGGCTGAAAAAGCAGCAGAATAATAGTAAATGTGGAATATCTTTAAATGCATATTGAAGCGCTGAGGGTAGAAGAGTGAATGGCAAATTGAGCAGCAGTACAGAACAAAGAATTCTGCATGCATCAGTGAGAAAACGAGTTCACCTTTCTTTTCAGCACTGTGAGGTACAGCGCTTCACGAACTGCTGCAATCTGGACAATAATACAGTGTATCTGCTTTGCACAGGAGAGTTGATTCGGTCTTGTCAGGAGTTGTTTTTCAGTAGTGACTCTCTCTGTGTATTTTCCCCACATGTGACTCAGCCACCAAAGACGATCAAATGCTGATTTAAATGCAAGAAGATTTAAGAGCAGTATTAATATTTAAAGGCACTTTTTATCTGTTGGTTAAGTAGCAACTAGCACTACTGCTGTGTTATATGAAAACCTTAACTAATGTTGAAATTTCTTCCACTGTGTAGCCTTGTGTTGCTAAGGTTTACTTTCTCTTCTGCTTAAAGGTGTTTTTATTTAGTGATTTAAAAATTCACTTAGTAAAATACTTTTATTGACTGAAGAGTCATATTAGATATAATACATGGATGTTTGTTTTTGCAGTACAATATAGGAAAATAAAGGAAAGCAAGGCCCCTTACTAGTCTAGTCTTTTATCAACATGATCACCAAAGGTGTTTTGTGCTTATGTGTTCTTAGCACACATAAGCACAAAACTGTTATGAATCTTTTAATAGTTAATAGTAAAATATAAAAATGCATCTTTTTCATAGCTCAAACTTAAAAGACAAAAACTGAAGGTTTTCAAAGGCTGTCCATTTTCATTAAGAATGTGTGGTCTGTGATAGCTGACTGAGAACACAGAAAGTTGTTTTGAGGCAATCCATTACCCATCCTCAGCACTGCTTTCAGAAGCCACATCACAATCCTTTGCATCTAATTTGCTAGCGGCAGCCTCATCGTCTTGGCGCACTATCATTATTGAGGCTAATGACAGTGAAATGAGTAAAATCATTTTCTGCTCGGGGGGCCAGTGGCTGTTTTGTGTTCTTTGCTTCCGCAGTGTAGTCCAAACTACATAACAGGCTTCGTGTTTGTGAACCAGGCCCATATCTGATGTAAACTGAAGGTAATGCAGGCCTAAATGCAGCATGAGGCTCAAAGAATCATGGACTGAGGCTACTACATAATGTTTGTGGTTTTGTTTTGAAGAGATGGGACTGAAAGGGAAGAAAGGAAGGAGAGTGAAAGCAAGTGAGGGAGACTGCTAAGGTTAATGCTGGTGTAGGCAGTTTGCCCAAGAGGAAGTACAGTTGGCTGGAGTGATCTGTGCTCATGTCACTTTGAAACATGCCTCTTGGAGGTGAAGCTTGGAAGCCCTTTAACATGGCCTTGCATTTTGCTCTTTGTCCTCGAGCATTTTCCGCTCTATGTTTAAGAAAGATAGAATTTTTCATTATGCCATTTTGACAGCTGAAGAGGTTGATGATTTTATAACTGTGGCCCAAAAGAATACAGTTAAAGCTGTCTTATCCACCCAACAAAACTTCCCCCATTATCCTCACTGCAGAGTAGCAGTGTGAAATTCACATTAGCTTCATTTGCATACTGCTCTCCTGTTTCCTTGAATGGCAGCCTTGGATCAAGACAGTCTTCATTTATGGGCGGCGATTCAGGTTTAGGAGTGACCTCTCGCCACAAGGCCAAGAAAATCATTAAAGAGAATGTTTTCTCAGGTATGGAGGGATTGTAGCACTTTTATTCTGCTGCTTGTAGTTCTGAAATGAGGCACTGCACGTGCCTGGTCGAAATCATCAAGCGGGACTATGTATGAGAGCCTGCACCTCTTCCAAGGAATGATTAAATGCCTTCAGTCAGGACTGAATTAATGATGCACACAAAATGGCTTGTGATTATGTAAAGTAGTTCTTCTCAAGGAACGGAAGAATATCTGTGAGATTGGGCAGGCAGAGCAGGTGGAGAGCCAATCCTATAAGACCCCTGCCATTCAGTCCAGTATCAGCCCCTCACTCAGTCACCCAAACCCTCGCCTTCACAGGAGATAGTTTTACATCCCAGTATGTAGCAAATAAACTGCTGCAAAGTAATGCTGAGGTAAATAGGTTTTTGGATGTATCACTTTTCCACTAGGCTCCCATTTTTGTGCTTTGTGCAGTCAAACTTGTGCGAGTTCATCTTAAACTGCTGTGCTCTACAGGGATATATTTTCCAAGGCACACTCTTTGTTCCTTGCCACAGTCCGCATCAGCTACAAAACACTTATGCTGTGTTGCACTCAGTGTCGTTTACTGCAGAGGCCATGTAAATCGGAGCTGACTCATCTGCTCCCCTGGTGTAAATCTACAAGTAATTCGCCTTAGCCCAAACTGTCAGTAGGATTCCGCACATGTCTGGAGGTCCACTTTTGGTTGTAAAGTTGACAGTGAATCACAGCCAAAGTAAATAGCTACTGGCAGTGTTGTATAAGTGACACACCATTGCGTTGTGTGAAATTGTCATTATTGATGATGATAACTAAGACTGGATTGTCGTTGTATAGTGCACCTTAGAAGTTACTTTATGTAGCAGATGGCAGCGATAACAAAAGTTTTACAAATGAAACATTTACACACTAATTATCACCATACAGCTTTAATGTTATTAGCCGTGACTGCAGGATTGAAGATAAATCTGTGGTGCTCATTTCTGGCAACATTTTAGTCTGTGTAAGGGAAATTTTTAAGAATAATGAGTATGAGTGTTTCTTTTTTCCACTATTTCACTACACAAATGCCAAACCATGCATCGCTCTGGCTCGGGTGACAAAAGCTGTGGGTGTGAGATTTGGGGCGTCGTGAGTGTGGGTGCCTGCTGGGACGTTTTCCTGCCTTCTGAGGGCTCTCGTCATCAGGGAACCAGCTTTCTACAGCCTGCACTCCCCCTTAAAATATGAATCATAAATAAATCGTGGTGGTTGAATAGAACACACATGCTGCAGTACAGTTTGGCCACTCTGAGGTAAATACTAAGCATCATCCACAGTACAGATTTGAGGCCACAGTAGCCACTTAGGTACCATCTTAAATGTGCAGAACATTTGCCATCTGTTTGCTTTGGGCATGCAGGGAGAAACTGCCAAACAGTGGCATGGTTCATTTATTGATGCAGGCTCGTATTTCTCTGTATGTACTGAGGTTTTGTCTGTGTTGGTGCACAGGAGAGTGAGTGAGCTTGAGGTAGGGAGGGGGGGTGAAATATTTTGCCAATGTATCTATAAGTATGTCTTCATGTAAAAAACACACAGCTGTTCTTTATTTGCCTCACTGACAGAGTTTAATTAGAGCCTCTGTGTGCATGTCCTAGCTCCGCTCATTTTTCTCTGCATGTTATTTTCATAAATACTCTAGAAATAGCTTAGATTTATTAATTCCTGTGTTCACTGCCAAGAAGAGGTAGTGTGCAACAGAATAGATTTGTATTATAGTGAGACATCTTTTTTTTTTTTTATAACTCCTTTCATTGTATTTTTTCCTCCTGAAAGGTTAAACATACCTGTAGGGTTTAGTATAAGTTAAAATACAAATTTAGTATAAAGTTTGATATATACAGTGTGTGCAGAATGTTTTTAAGATTATAGATAGCTTCCAATAACTGGCTGTTACTGTGCATACAGTAAGGAGACGGGTTTATATTTCCAAATTAGCACTGAATCAACAGACTTGCTTGGCAGTGAAATTTACATTTAACACTGCGTTCTGCATTAGAATCATTTGAACTGCATTTTATGTAATGTATAAGGCAGTGATCAAAGAAAAAGAAATGTAGCCCAAATGTGAGGCTCTAATACAGCAGGAGGCTAGAGCTTTAGCTTATGTGGCATGATGCTCAGTCATGTATATTATGAATATTTAACCTCAACATTTTTTTAATTAACCAGATGGTATGAGTTTGCTCCTAACTGATATAGCGCCCAGTTGTAATCTCCTCATTATCAGCAACATCTTTTACCAGCTTGCTTTTAAAGCTTCTGATTAGAGTGTTTCAGCAGTCAGTTATTTACATTAGGGATTCATCTCTTGATTGTTTTTCCTTATTGGATTGTTTGTAAAATTGTAAAATAAAAAAAATAAAAAAAAAGTCACAATTTCCCAAATCTAAAACTATCCAGTTTATAATGATAGAAATCAAAGCATTTGAGTACAACTCTGTTTTCAAAAAAGAGGGATTGTGTTAAACCTGTAAGGGGTTCAAAGACAGACTATTATATATATATCAATAATGCTCATTTTGAGTCAGATGTTAGTGACACATTAAAAAAAAAAGAATACATTTTTGGCACAGTTTGACTTCTTCTTGGCTGGAAACTGATGAGACTGCTTGCTGGTTTTGGAAGCCAGATATTTCCCATGCTTGCCTGATGGGGGATTTCAGCTACACAGTACTTTAGTACTATTACAATACACCTATACGTATAGTAATTAAAATTTTCAGTGTGTTACAGGCCAGTTTAGCACCCATATTCTTTTATCAAGGAGCCATGTTGTTGGAATAAATGCAGAATGTGGTCTAGCTTTGTTTTACTTAAATATTTTAGAGAAATATGGTAGATATCAGCAGTAAGGGCTCCAAAACACGCATCATTTAGCATTAATGGTGCCTTCACAGATGTCCAAGTTAACCATGCCGTGTGCACTAACTCCTATACCATCATGGATGATGTGTTTTGAACTACAGCCACAGAATTTAGGCATTTATTTCTCAAAACTCAAAATAATTGATTTGTGAGACCTCTTTTAATCACCTTATTGATTTGTAAAATAATTGTTGACGGTATGTTTGTGATTTAAGTATGTATTGTGTTGAGATAAATTCTTACTTTTTAATAAGATTTACATTCGATTTTTTTTCAATTTTTTTCTAACCCAGGATTATAGAATAATGGTCTCTTGGTATTGGCATGATTTAAAATATGTCACCATGTTAATTTAGGGGATGGCTCAATGGCCAATACTGATATCACAACACTCGAGTATCTGCTGATACCAGTAGGAACCCGATACATTGTCTTCCCTCTCTTAAACAACGAAGTTGTTAATAATACATTTGTCAATGACTGAGCTCAGATATCAGTTGTGAAACCAATCATGGAAACTTTTTCCGAGCATCAGCTGTGATTATTGAGATTTACTCGTGACACAAATCTTTGTATGCTATCCCCTCATTTATAGGCATTTACAGTATGTTGTAATTTTTTTTTAGGATAATGGGTTGTATTGAATTATACTTTGTTTTCTTCCCTGATATCCAATCTTGGCTGACCAACAGTGATACTGAGTACAGCTTAGCATGATATTACAGACACAGTATACGTACAGTAAGAATCATTGCTTGGATTTGGAATACCCCGCAGGTTCTGCTAAGCTTCCATTTGCTCTTTCCATTCCTGTAGGCACTGGCAGATTTATTCCCAGGCAAGAACCTCTGAAAATGACTGAGTTAGAAGAAAACAAATTCAATCTTGGGAAAACCCTCTGAGCCAACAATCTGTTTAGGCCCAAGAAGAAAATAAACTGCCATTGACAGCTGTCTTAAAGTGCTTTACTGCCACTGGCTCTGTTTCTGGCTGTTGTATGTAGATGTTTCCATACGCAATATTAAATCAAATTTGACATCTTCTCAGGCTGCTGACAAGCATGGCACTGCAAGCAAACAGAATACAGTGTGTATAATGTTGAAAAATCATAGAACAAGTAGAAAGGTTGTATGTACACAAAACCCGGCGACAGCGGAGGATTTCAGGTTAACAAAAAACTCTCCAAAAGTCTCCGACGTCACTGGGAAAACTTGCTAAATATGTCGCTAGTCGCTTTTTGGAAAAAAACTCGCTAGGGGGGGGTCTGAAAATCTGCTAAATCTAGCAACAAAGTCGCCAAGTTGGCAACAGTGGCTCTCATGTCTCCGCTAGTGACGGTACTCCCTTGCCAATCAGTGGCAGGCTGTCCTCCGCGTCACATTTTTGTACGGCCTCGGATCGCTTAGAACCTCGGGTGAGTGAGTACGGGAAAAGGACAGGCAAAGTGTACCTGATTCTAATGGAAATGCCGTCAAATCGCGGCGAGTCGAGTCGACCCGCAGCGAGTCGTTCCGTATGGAAAAGCGGCTTAATTCGCTTGTCTCTATGTACAATGCAATTCGCTACCTGCTGCTATCTAGTCTAGTGATGTAGTAGTGATACTACTACAGCACAGACACTCAGGGCATATTAGGTGAAATTGGATAATTTCCCACGGCACACTAGTGTGCCGCAGCACAGTGGTTGAAAACCACTGGTTTAATGTGATGACTGAACTTGCACTAAGTTTGTGGTGGGTCAGATTTCAAGATTGTTTAAAATCCAAGCCCACATCAGTGTTGGTGAAAATCTGTTCATGGAAACATGTTGCTTTGTTTCCAGTGAATTTATGCAGTGATGAGGCTGTTGAGAAAAACAGCTGATCCCTTTAGTGAGACACTTGGCATTACTAAGCTGATCTCTGTTATACTTTATTTTTTAGAAAAAGGGCTGCTTTTTAAGGCAAATCCAGACTTTTGTCTTCTCAAAATAAACTCCATATCCCTGAAGGCATCTGTTTGTCGTGCTCAATATTAAACCACAGAACAAATATATTTGAATGTTTCATGCTAAACTCATAAATGTTTGTAACTGAAACTGCTATATGGGACATTCCATGTAAAATCAACCTGTGTCTCCCACCTGACTGCTGCAGAAACTGCTGATATTTTGGGTACAACAACTTTGGTTATTTCACAAAGTTTACCTTCATATTATGATTTTGTTGTTTGCTGGAGTTACACGCCCTGGAAGTACTTGTTGGGTGTTCTCCAGCATTTTTGTGTCCCTCCTTAAGTACATGGAGATATGGAGAAAACAAACACCACTGTTTGTATTCATTTCACAGCCATAAGTTGCAAATGTTAAAATAGGATCATATAAAATAAAAAATAAATTTCCTGAAGAAACTGCAGTGTGAATGCTGACAGCTGAATGGTTTGAGTGGAATTGTTTAACTTGTTGAAACGTTTAGTCACAGGATGATTG
>JASGAU010391598.1:1908-17584 GCA_030220045.1 Australoheros facetus | reverse complement strand
TAATAATTTTTGGGATTTCATTTATAAGGTGGGAAAACATCTTTTCTCAGAGGTTCAAATAGTTCTTCAGTAGTTGCAATGTTCAGAAACACTATTTTTTTAGGTTTATTTTTCAATAACCTGACAACCCAAAGTGCACCGAATTCAGAGAATGACCCTGTTCTTGCACCACCATCAGGACTGTTCCACATTCTTATTAAAGTCTGTCACAAAGAAGTAGAAATTAATCATCTTATAATGGAATGCATTAAATGCAGTTTCTGCCAGGGGCTTTAAATACTCAATAATAATAAATTAACAATATGAACAATAATGACAAGACTTGGGAGTCCTTTGGAAGGATTTATTGCCTCTTTCTCATGAAGTTGTTCATAAATCAAAGTGTTAGTTCAGTGATTTTAGAGCCAGAGTGTAACGAATGAGAAATGGGAGACTTTTTTTTTTATATCTTAGCCAGTAATGTGAGCAATGTAAACACAACATATATCAGTCAGCCTTATATCTTAATGTCAATTAAACACAGCTCGTGTGATTGTATCACAGCGAAGTCTATGCAGACAAATTCACAGTCGAGATGTTTCATGTCACAATCAGCCAAAGTCTTCTGAGCACGAACATTTCATCTGCTGCCATAAACACATTCATCAGAGGGTCGGACACAATCACTCTGCCCCTCCTGCCACGAATCCTGAGACTGAGCAAATCTCTAACAGCAAACACACGGTTTCATTTAAACAGCCCACAGAAGCATCATCACTTCATAAAAGTTAACATTTAATACAGTATAATGTGTTTGATATACTATCTGCAGAGGTATCGGCCGGTGGATCTCGTCACAGCCGGGGGTCTCACTTTTCTTTTGTCTTTCATAAGATAATCACCTGCTTCATATTAAAAACATTCATGAGAATCAATCTCCTCACTTAAGTCCCAGCACAGAAGTGGAACGGCAGATTTTGTCAAACTCTTCCGGTCAGCGCTGTTCAGGACGCACGTCCGGAGATCTTTCTCCTCCAGGTCCTCCCCATCTGCCCACTTTATTATTTCCATAATCACGAGTTCACCACAGGGTCACCGTTGCAGGTAAACTGCAGCATCAGAACGCTTCATGATGGTTTCACAGACAGAAAAAAATGCAGATAAACGAGCTGCAGGCGAAAATGTGGAGTGATCAGATTCCACTGTGCTGCACAAAGGTCACAACATTTGCTCCGTAAAGTTCCCTTTCAGTTTATTTTCTCATTATTATTAATAGTGTTTTTAATAGTGTTTGCGCAGCAACATTTTCCTCTATAGCTTTAAATCATTGAATCATTACTGCATGTTTAAGAGGCCAAGCTTTGGGCTGATCTCCCTCACAGTAAATTTTTAAAAAGCCTTTCTGATAATAAGCCCTACATTTCTGCTCAGATTCATCACATTTTAACTGGACTGCAGAACAGGTCAAAAACTGACCTACTCCATAGTCTAGTTAGAATGACATGAACTGCCTGCAGTTTGATAGCAGCTGAGCAGGATATGCAAATATTTCATTCTTCTTTAAACATGCAGCAAAACATGTAAAAAGTAACGACCGTCTGGATTTGGATGCTGATTTCTGAGCTCTGCTCATAAGAAGCCCCGAAAAGTAAACAATCGTGATTTTATAATGTAAACAGGTTTTTAGGTTTCATACCAGAACGAAAATATTAATTTACTCCACATATTTTAACATCAGCATCTCATCCAACTACTTCAGATTCAGTGATTCTGCAAACATACTGAATACATTAAATGATGAAAATGTGAAAATTTAATCAGGAAATTTTGAATATAGAAAATTAGATTTTAGTGCCTCGTGTCTGGAGATGCATCTATGAACCCAATTTTCTGTATTATCAGTTTGTAGCACATATGAGCTCAGGTTGTTAAACGTGTGTGATGACATACAGGAGGATCTGAGCCGTAACTGCTCCAGCCTGGAGACAAAGCTGTACGGTGTGGAAATGAGAAATCTCCATTTTAATGTAAAGTTCTCATCTTCTCCTTCTGACCTCAAACATCACCATGTGTCACCGTCACTATCCACAAAGTGACTGATAGACAAAAATAAGATTTACATTCCAGTGCAGGCATCATCTGAGGTTCCTCGTTAATTTGTGTCCTACAGCCTTCGTTGCTCTGCCCTTTGTGCAGCTCTTTAGTTGCCATTCACAGCAGGATTCAGAAAGCAAAGACGTGTTGATGTAGTGCACTGTAGTGCCTGCAGGGGGAGGTGTTTCAGGGACAAAAACAATGAAGCTCTGCTCAGAGAGCCACCTACTGGGGAGGAGATGCAGACACATGAAACTCCTCAGGACATCACACATAGCCCTTAAAGATCATTGGAGAAGGCTCGTATCGAGTGATGGCTTTAACTCATTAACGCTTCATTTCGTGTCAGGAGTAACTGACAGAGAGAGGAGTCTGAGTGAAGTGATTTTACAGCTGTGTGTGGGTTCAGTGTGTGGGAAATACACTCGGTGTGATGCACAGGAAGCTACAGACACAGATGCAGGCGAGTCGATGATGATGGACAGCTCAAAACTGGATCCAGTTTGTGGTGTTCTGCGGTTGAGACGGAACCGAGCTGAAATCACACAAACTGATATTAGTCCAGTTATTCAGATGACATCACGAAAATTATCAAGGGACAGTTCAAAGTTCATTTTTTCCCCCCTTTTTCACTAATGCTACAAATAATTTAAACAATCACGAATATTAATGAATTGTTTAAATTATTTGTTTAAATTATTCAGAGAATTATACAAAAATTTAAACTCAGTTTAGATTTTTGTATAATTCTCTGATTCCTAACACAAAAGATCTCAGCTTCAGATATTAAAGAAATACATGAAACCCGTAAAATGTCTGTAACACTGTGTGTACATCACTGTGTTAGAATGGATGCTCCTCAGTGCTGCGGTTCTTACTGTGCCTGAGATTATACACTCAGTGAAACCCTTTACCTTTGCACTGAAGCTTCCACATACTTTCTGCTCCTCTTAAAAACCACGCGTGGACCAAAAACAGACCAAGAGCCTGAGCTGTGAATGCACCATCACCACGCTAACAGGAAAAACCAAAAACCCTCAGATCACCAACAGGCAGGCTGCTGCTCACAGGGAATGACTGCAGTTTGTCTTCACTGCTATTTAACTTCAGTCCAGCGCGATGGCTTCCATCACTGTGGTGAACGCTGACAAGCATTTATAGGCTCATATAGCATTCAGTGGATTCTTTTATAAATGTTAGTAATATCTTCCACTGTAGTCACTGTAAGCATGCTGGGTTTAGTTAACAGGGACATCAGTACACAAACAGATTTGAGCAAAACTAAATTACGTGTGTAGTTTAGATTCAGTTGCCTGATGAATGGCCCTCGCATGCTTTAGCTAAGTTAGTACGGCTCACTGGGAATAATGCTGCCCATCACTGTCCTGGAGTGGGGAAAAGGCCGTCCTTCCCTGTGAAGCCTATCACCATTTAAAATCCATTTCAGGAGTTATCACTTCAAAAATATGTTTGAATCTCCGTCATCATTAACAAATGATGATGATGTTTCTTCTTTGTATTTATTGTAAGTGTTTAAATGTATTTTTAATCTCTTGCTTAAAGAACTAACTTTGTGTGTGGAGGTTGTTGAAAGAACCCTGAGCTCAGCTTCAAATCCATCAGCACCTTTCAGATGAAACGCCCACTGTGAGTCGGTCCTAATCAGTGCTCAGAAAATCACTCAGAAAATCCCTCTTTGTACATTTGGGTGCAACATTCGTGACACACACACACACAAAAAAAAATAGCTTTCTTACCTTGCAGGAGCAGAAAATTCTCCCCAAAGAAGCTCTGAACTAGTGTTTGACTGAACCACTGTGTTAGAGTTGCTGCTGTCCAGCTGCAGCAGGCAGCCTGACACACACAGAGAGGCAGAGCTCATTAGCCTACGAGCTGACACAGATTGGACTCATTTTCTGCAGCCTGAAGCTTGAAGACAAATGAGTCATTTAACAGCCACTAATTAACACAGTGCCTGTGGAAATAGGTCACTGGTGTAGGTTAAGGCTGCTCAGAGAACAGCACCCCCTCGCACACTGTGTGCACGTGTATTGATGCACAGGAGGTGGTTTAAATAAAGTCAGTGTAGATACCTGTCGCTGTGCCTCCCATCTGCGGAACTATGTTGTGATTCGATAATCCTGATGAAGGGGGAGGGGCTATCTTGCCTCCAGGTGGTGGTGGGAGGAGTCCAAATCCACCTGATCCTTGTGGGCGGGGCTTATCCCTCTTTTTGCCTTGCTGCAGATGGAGAACAATGAAGTTAGTCTAACACGATGACAACAAAAAGGTTTCTCCATATGAAATTTAGATTTATAAAGCACTGACAGTTAAAGGGTTCAATCACAAAATGTAACTTTTTTAATTTAATCAGAATTTTTAGTTTTACATTTTGTTTTAAATAAAGCTTATGTGTAAGTTCAATAAGGAACATCTCTATTCAGCCATCTGCCTACATCCCTGGTGTTCAGGCTCCTCCTCTCTTCTTTACATCACTTCCATTTTCCCACGCTGTCATCGTCACTCTGGCCCAATCATTTTCTCACCCACCTTCTGTGAGCCAATCAGCCTTCATTCCATGTGCTGTAAATCTCAGCGCTCTCCTGTCACTCTGCCTTTCAGACTCATTCATGTGACCTGCCTCCTCCCATGTCCACCTCATCCTGGCCAGACAGATTTTCATCCAAGTCTTCACCTGCTTCATCTCTGCCACCACCAGCATCTAGACTCCGGGGGGGGGTCCTGTTCCACTGTCCTACCTCCTACCATCACTGGACTCTGCTCTGCTATGTAGGTTGACTTCTAATCACCAAATTTTTTAATACCCAAAATCTGTATTTCAATAAATCATGGTCAGTTCCATCAATATCTTTTGTCACCTGCTTACCCCCCCCAGCATGTGCCCCTTTTATGACATACTACATAAAGGAAAACTAGCATGTAAGCTGGTTCTCACCCCTATGTTGAGTGTAATGGTCTGTCCTTCTTTAAAGCCCAAGTCCAGCTTTGGTACTGAATCCCCAAACTGAGCACTTTTACTGAGTTCATTCTCTTGTTTCACCCATCTGCAGGGAAGCAAGAAGCAAGACACACACACACACGCACACACACACGCACACGCACACGCACACTATCAGCACTGATACAGAAGTAAACAATGTAGCTCAGCAGTTTTTAGAACAACCGCAGCATCTTGAGAACAACATTTTGCTTTGATGTTGAGTTCTTGCATTGCAGACGGTCACAGTGAAGAGGACAAATCAATGCTCAGTGAATATCATTAAAGTGAGCGTGTGGAGCTGATCTTTCAGAAAGTTACTGTGCAATACGTTCTTTGAAACTACCAAACAATACTCAGGGCGTGCTCATTTGAAACAAACTTTATTTAAATGCAGCAGCCTGATCAGGCACAAAGGTCTGATGAGCCCCTAACACACTTGGTTTAGCGGTCGGGCTTTCTCCCTCCTTTCTTAAATATTTCATACTGCACAGTTGAAGCAGAACCCAAACAAAATTTTTTAGCTTACTGCTTCCCGACAACCACCAGCTAAGAGGTGGAGGGTGCCTTAGTGTAGGGTGAGGAGCTCGGGGAAAGGGCTCCGAGTAGAGCCGCTGCTCCTCCAAATCAAAAGGGGCCAGTTGAGATGGTTCTGGTATCTGACTAGGATGCATCCTGGGGGGTACACCCAGGATACACTGTATCTCTCAGCTGGCTTGCAAACACCTCAGTATATCCCCAGAAGAGCTGGATGAGGTGGGCGGGGAGAGAGCGGGCGGGGAATGGATGGATGCATCCAGGTCTGCTGCTTGTTTTATTCATTTCTGACCAGCTTCAGCCTGGCTAGTCTACGTCTGTAGGGGGAACGTGATTTTCACTCAGTAATATCATCCTGCAGAAGAAAATACAAACAGGAGCATGTTTTTGGTTGGTTACCTATGATAATAATATGATGTGTTGATGTGAAATGGATGATCTGCTATAAGCAGTGCTTCACAGTCATTACTTGTTACAATCCCCTGCTATGAGACTGTCTAACAAGAAAAGAAAGTAATCGATTAGAAAACACCAAATCCTGCTCACTTGAAATGATCCTGCAAAGCCACGTTGAAGTCAAAAGAATCCCCTCGGTCACCAAATCCAACTCCTATGAAAGCACTGCGACCTGCCAGGAAGAGATGAGAATTCACACAAAGACCAGTGGACAGAGCATTTAAGGGGTTCGACAATGTGACAACGCAGGGATATTTAGATCCTCACCGTTGTCATCCTGTATCCGGAGAACAAAGTACCGGCTGGAGTCACTGACGGTTTCCACTGTGATCCCAGGATACTCCTTAACTGGTGCCTGAGCAAACAGCTCGCCTGCAGGAGCAGAGCGCACGTTAAACAAATACACTGCAGTGAAGAAGAGTCGTGCTTCAGCACAGATGGATGCTGATTCCCAGTGGAAACATCGTCACTAGCAGGACTTTCACATTACAGCGAGTCTGTGTCAATTTTACCATAAAAGAAATATGGTTTAACGGAGCTTTTAGTGTAAAAGCCAGTGATGTCATACCTGAGATTTTGTCCTCCAGTTTAATGTAGGCCACTTTGCCCTTGGCTGTGATCCTCATCCGACCAGACCAGTCTGGGGCATCGAGCTTCCAGTCAGCTGCCCTGCAGAGACAATTTAACTGCAAGTTTTCAGAGCTGCAACTATCAATTAGTCTGGTTAAAACTCAATTAAAATGCCAATTATTTTTTCTATTAATCATTTGGTCTCTAAAGTAAAAGATTAGTAATTGGCTTTCAAATAAGACAAAGGAAACCAGGATAATGCTTATAAAGGGAAATTCTGTTTAAATAACCATGCAAAAGGTTTTATTTGGCATTAGGAGGCATACCAGAGTGCATACATTTATACTTTTTTAAATTTATTATTAAAACATAATATTTGAACAGTCCCCACTGCTACTATCACCAAATATGACTCAGTTCAAAATGGTTATTGTAAAGTGTGAAGTTCTTTTACTTCTTAATGAATTTAGTAATATTTCAAATTAAATGATTAGAATTCAAGACATTTTTGCTTAAACAGTTACTTAAATGTTGGAGCCACAAGCAGTTAATTTTTCTTATCATAATGTGGCGTTATGAGCGCTGAAAAAAGTCAAAATCCAAGGTGGTACCAATGAAGTTTCACTGAGAATAAGATGTACAAAGTGACTTCTTCATATTTCTAATTTTGAGCAACAAAGCCCAGAGATATTCACTGATGTGTGTGGTTAATGAATTACATAAAGGTTTACGTTTGTATCTAATAAATGTTTGAAGATGATATTGAAACATTTTGTGTGTTTCAAATGAAGATTTTCCCTCATTTTTCTTGATCTAAATATTCATTTATTTTAATTATTGCAGTTTTAATATGTGCAGCCACTGAGGCTTCACATATTAAAGTAGGTTATTTATTTTAAAATAAATAAATATCCAATATTATTACTTTAATGTAGAATTCAAGCAAATCATTTCACTTTTTAACTGTTCAATTTTAAAGATTATTAAAATGTCTGAAACCTTACGAGCACTTTACAAAAAAACCTGCAAAAATAAACCTATTTTCCCCATTTTTACCCCTTTAAAAACAAATCATGGCTTTCCTGGTTTATCTTGGGAATTCTTCAGATGTCCCAACATTACAGACGGAAGCAAAATACTTGGATTATATTCACAATATGCATTAATCTCACACACTGGAGCTCAGGCATAATGAGAAAGGCTGGTAAATGTTCAAACAAATGCTTCACCTCTTTTTACAAGTATTGAGTTACAGTAGATTTTGTTTTGTCCATGAGAGCAGTTCAAATTTTAAATTGGTGTAAAAACACTGAATCTATGATCCAAGATCCCTCTGCCTAAACCTGTGCACCGAACAGGTCCTCTTAGAGTCAGGTTCAGTTCGGTCTGACCAGTTTCATTAATGGCATATTTCTCATAAAGTACATTATATATCAGTTCTGTTATATGTAGAGGGAAAGAGTTTTTTTTCCCATAATCTATCTTAAAGGAGCTATAGTTAATTATGTAAAAAAAAAAAAAACACTTTGAACTGCGGTTCATCAAATTTCTTCTGTTTTCAGGTCGGACAGAGAACAAAAGGTTATATTGGAGAATTTCATGGCTGCAATCAACAATTTTCTTCATTCCAAACTTGGAGAGATGCTGAGCTGACTATCACAGCAAACTATGACACTAGCAGATCTGCACATATAAAAAGCAGTGACCATTATTCGTTTTTGTTTGCCTTAGAAAAAAAAAAAACTTCCTGGACCAATATCTTCAGCTCTCAGGTGCTGGGGTGGGGTCATCAACAGGAAATGAATCCAGTGGAGCAGTGTGGATATGAAGATTTTGTCTGAAAGGATCGATTAAAAGCAAACAGTGAAGATTTCAGAGTGAACAGTTTGCGGAGAAGATCCCAGCTGTCACAGAGGAGAGTGGGACTGTCCTGGCAAACCGCCCGCATCGAGCCGGCATGATGACAAAAACCCGGTCACATGTCTGACAGCTCTGCGTCCCCCACTCACAAAACACAGCGAACATTTCAGCCTCTCTTCATCCTTACAACACCTGGAGACGGATCTTCATCTCCCAGCTCCTTCCGACATCGGAGCATAAAGCCAGCACTGTCCCCCTTCGTGATTTCAAAGCATGCGCTGACTGTCGAGCAGTCAAAGTGTAATACCCAAACCCGCCCAGCAGCCACCTTTAAACCACATTTCACAGCAACATTGGTGAGCCGCCTGTGTCCCTTTACCTGTACGCGCGGTTTGAAGCTCGCGGCGGGATGCGGTAAACGTTGACATCGGGTTTAACGCACAGGATCGACTCGTACTCTCCCTCGGCCGCCATCTTGGTCCAACTGTTATTGATGTGGGAGTTGTGGTAGTGACTCATTTATTCAGCTCTTTCAAACGGGGGCATGTGTGTGTGTGTGTGTGTGAGACTGCGTGGTTTAGGACGTCTAAGCGGCCACACGACGTCATTTAAAGCTCACATAGTAACCCTAGGCAACAGAAAAAATAATAATAATGGTACTTTACTCCCATGAAACTCCTTGATCTTTTAACTTTAAGATTCTGGCATAAGAAAATACGAAATTGATTATAATGGGTATTTAACTCGTGAAATAAATAATTAAACAAATAAATATATAAATAAATAACAATGATTTTCTGAGGGGGCGTGGCCTGGCAGGTGCTGAAACTGCGGAAGCGGAAACCGTCGCGTCGTGTCGTCTCCTCGAAGATTCCTGAAAATCTGCTCATGGTTAGTGTTTTATTTATTTTTTTTACTGTAAATGTGCGTGTTTAATACACTAAGTTGTTATTTTGCACTAAAAGCAGCGGGCGTTTCATGGAATACAGCCCGTCATTTAGTCACTGAAGTGTGATATTTATGATGCTTCCTTCTGCTGGTCTCCGCCTGGCTGTTAGCCATATTGACGCCTGCTGACCGTCTTCGGTCGCTCTCCGAGGTCCTGAAAACACGTACCGTGACTCTTGTTACATGCGCGACGACTGCTGTGATTAAGACTGGCTATCTAGTTGCGCTATAAATGCAATTTAATCTTTTTGTTCCTTTTATTTTCTTTTATATTATTCAAACACGGATGGTGGTAGCTAACTAGCTTTTAGCTCAGCTAGATGCTGAGCTAACCTAGGTGGGGGTATGTGTTTGTCGCAGTGGCAACGGTGTCACTTACAGTAGGTTTATTTACGCTTTGCAGTCATTTATGTGTACCTGCCACGGTGTCCGCCGCCGCCGCCTCAGCTCTTATATATTTTCACTGGTTTCTCTTTGCAGCTGTAGGATCTGGTTTCTGACAACCTGAGACAAACCAGCGGAGTCAGGAGAAAGGGAGAACCAGCAGGATGAACGCTCACTGAGCCTGCAGCTGCACAGAAGCAACCGAAAACCGAAGAACACCTTTTACACAAGGTATGTGACTGTGTTGTTTGTGTGTGTGAGGATACAGTGGCATTAAAATACAGTTTGTGTACTCATTAATTGTAAAAAATGGAATTGCCTTCAACAAAACCCAAATTATAGATTTAAAACAAAAGGAGACGAAAACAAATAAACAGGCCAGTAGCTCAGAGTTTTACTCCCCAAAAATAAGCATGACTATATACAGCTGGATAGCTGATTTCAGTGTTTTGGGGGCCAAAGGGAAAGCCAGTATTTCAGGGCACACCTGTATTCATACCTGCATGATTGTGTTTCACAATATTTTTGCATGTTTGTGGCACCTACATCAAGCATGACACTGTGGTTTCTTGATCTTAATGCCATGATGTTGTGTTTGAAGGAATTCTTGTTTAAAACAGTCTTTATAGAATAACATAAGCTTTATTACAAAAAAGACAATGCCAAAATACAGACGCTTGAGACATCTGGGTGAGAGAAAGCCAATGATCTTCTGCACACCGAACAAAGAAACTTACAGCCTTATATAGGCTTTAACATATGGTAAACACGCTGCCACACAGACTGGTTCAAACCAGTTTTCTTGGGGGGTCAGAGAATCCTCAGTTTTACAACTTTCCTTATTTGGTAAAGATAAACAGTGAAGATGAGCTCCCAAACTGAAAGGCCCCTTGCTGGAATGTTCTTACACCTTTAGGAGACAACATACATGCAGTTTCACATAGGCATTTTAGACACTACAACACCTACATTTTTTATGCAAGTGTTACACTAGCCACTCTCATGATTCCTACCCTCTGATAAAAGCACTGATAGACTCTTTTACAGTTTTTTTGTTTTGTTTTGTTTTGTTTTGTTTTTAACTTTTGGGCTTTTTCACCTTTTCTTTGATAGTGCAGTGAGGATTAGACAGGAAAATGGGGAGAGAGTGGGAGAGGACACACACCAAGGGGCCTCAGGTCAGAGTCAAACCTGGGCCACAGCATTTAGCCTTGCAGCATATGGTCGCCTGCTCAACCTACAAGCTAAACCAGTGCCTCCCCTTTAACAGAATTTTTAAAATAGTTTTTAGAGGAAATGAGTGGATACAAAAATAGCAAGTCAACAATTTATTATTCACAGGTGTATGTTGCAGTAATAACAATAACAAATGGTTGTTGCTAAATGTCTAGTCACCTCCTGGACATGCACTAACATGTCTCAGCACAGCATTTGGGAACCACTGGGTTAATGTATAATATTATAGCATCATTTATTAGTTGATTTGGTTTATATTAATGATCTAAGACAGGAGAGTATTAAGTAACCAAAGCTTTTAAAATAAATGTAGTGGATTATATCCTGTGACCCCTCCTTTAGTCTCACCCTGGCATTCTGAGGTATCTCTGCCAGAAAGAGAGAGAGGGAGGAGAGCCAAATTTAAAACTGAAATACTAAACAAGCAGTTTTTTTGCATACAGATGGCTTTCATTTTACTTTGTATTAATTCAGGTGTTGCTTTGTAAAACAAAGAAGTGTTTGATGGCAGTGGCTAAAAAGATTGATTTTCTTCATGTTAAGGCTCATTGAACAGGTGGTTTGATAAAGAACTCTCGTAAACTTTTTGTTAGTAAAGGTTTGATTATGATTACAGAAACAGCTGCTTCTGTTATCAGCTTTAGAAAAGTTTTCTTTCACTGGATCTGGTTCAACTGGGTCTGCGTGCCGTCTGTGCGCCGCAGCTCTGAATTGCTTTTTTTTTTTTAAATTATTGCACACATGTTCTAGATACATTTTACAGTCCTTTTACATCTATTTTAAGTCACAAATTTAAGTTAAGCCCTTGTGCTGTCAAGTTCATCACCACCAATATCATCTTCCTTTTGTGTTTTCTGACACTACGAACAGCCTCTTTATTTCTGTAACCTAATTTAATGTGAAAATACTGACTGTATAAAAACACTGGGGTCCATCATTGGCTAATGTTCTGTCATTGATGGAAGCATTGACCTGAATGGGCCAGCAGCTAGGTAGTCATTGGTTATGCTATACATTGTAATTTGACTAAACTAAGCACAGCATTGTGCCTTTTTACTAAAAAGTTAAACTTCTGCTTCACATGTGAGCTGAACATTGTCCCAGAAGTCTTGTGAAACATCCATGTTGTCTTTTGCAAACCTTCCACAACTGGCAGTAGTTCATACATTAAAACCACTTTTATTCAGTGTTTTTTATTACAGTAGGCATGAACACAATTTTAGAAAGTTGCAGAAACTTTTGTTTCCTCAGCGCTGTTCATAATAAATCTTATACTGTTGGAAAGCCTGTTTATTAATCCTTAAATGGACCCATATTTATAAGGAAATGCATTTGCGGGTTAAGCAGCAGAGTCGAGTATGTGGGTTGTGCTGTTGACTCTTGTTTGGAGCTTCTGGGAGCCCAGGTGCTGACAGTCAGCCTTGTCATCATTGGAGGCAATCTCAATGCAGAGAGATATCGAGATGAGATTCTGCAACCAGTGGCAATCGCATATCTCCACAGTCTGGGACCGAACTCTATCCTCCAAGATGACCACGCTCACCCCCATCTATCATTATTTAGGAGTGGAACCTCACTGAGCACTTGTGGGGTCAGCGTGGGCATGCTGTTCCTGCCAGAGTGACAACACAACTACATTGGCTGACTTGCGACAAATGCTGGTTGAAGAGTGAGATGCCATCCCACAGCATTGTGTGACCAAGCTGGTGACCGGCATGAAGTGCCAGGCTGTTGTGGCTGTGTATGGTCCTTCCACGTGCTGCTGATGCCCCTGTTTGTTACATGAATAAATAATTAAATTACCAGTATGTCTTGTTTCTCCAGATGCCAATCATCCAGTCCAATAAACAATGCCAAACAAGACTCAACAGCAGAATGAGCTGTTTGGCATTGGCAGAGAACATTTGGCAAGTTTTTCATGGGTGCAACCGCCACTGCTACTCAACCCACAAATGCATTTCCTTACAAATGTGGTTCCATTTAAGGGGAAATAAAGAGGTTTTCTAACGGTCTAAGGTTTATTGTTAGGGATTATTTTTTTACCCAGTGAATAAAGGACAAATGTTTAAAGGTAAACTCCAATAAATTAATTAATAAACAGTGGATCAACCAAATAATAAACAATTAAATAATACATTAGACAGAGAGCAACTGATCAGAAAGTTCTTGACTAACTCCTCTGTTTCAGTGCATCTCATCTTGAAGACCGGCCACCGAACGTACAATTAAAACATCACCAACGTCACCATGTTCTGTCATTAATCTGGACAAGATTTCACTGTATTGATTAAATTAGAACAATAGGAAGAAGATGATATGACTGAGAGGAATCTGGGCCATGAAAAACCAGCTTGAACAAGACTGAATGACGAAGGTCAACTCATAGCGCCCAGAGATTGTTTATGTTTAGATAACGAGGCTGTATGAAGATGTTGTGGTTAGACAGGAACACGGGCTCAGAGAGGGAGAGAGAGCACACTCTTACTCTGATTCCCCACATGGCCATGTGTGTATATTTTCTGATTCTTTAATACAATAAATGTCTTACTTTTTTAATTAAAGTGTTTCAGGTGTCTTCCTTCATAAACAACCTGTTTACCTGACACCAACAAGCATTGTTAGAACATAGAAATAATCGACCAAACGCAAATTTCCTTACCTTTTGTTCTAAGTTTATAAAAATGATGCACGATAAGCAAATCACTTTATATGTGATGTTGGCTTTAGATGAGGGTTAGGGTAATCATTGTAGAAATCCTAGTGATTAAAAAAAGTTTCACAGTTGAATTTTTTGAACACTGTTTTTTGTTGGGTTTTGCTTTGTTTTCATGTTTTCTCTGAATCAGATCACGGTGGTTTGATTCCCCACCTCTCCCCTGGACATCATGACGTCCTCTATGCTCCGTCGACAGCTGAAGAACCTGGTCCAGAACTACTCTGAGGCTGAGGTCAAGGTAAGAGAAAGTAGAATCAAATTGTGTGTAACTGCAAATTATAATGTTTAGTCTTTCAGTTTAATATTATCTAGTTACATCTTTCTTATTTTTTGTATCATGTAGTTCAGGATGGCAATCAAGGCAAATATATATTATGTAGACTGTATCCTTTTATGCACATTAAGTAGTATATATGTGGCATCTGTGCAAACATGGATAGCTTTAAAATTAAGTCCTCTGGTGTGGCAACAATTGCTTATAGACATTCACAAGCTCTCAGTTGAATTTCTTTGAATCAGGGAAAAGTGGAGGGGAATTCCTCATTTGGATGATGATCTCATGAGACATGGTCAATAATATTCTGTAGAACTGATCACTAGGGTTCAGAACAGTAGCATGAGTCACGTAATGAGATGTTCTGCTTCTGCCAGGCCTCCAAAATCCTGCTGTCAGCATTTTATAAAGTGGCATCTCAAACTCTCTTTGCTTCTCTTGCAGGTCAGAGAGGCAACATCCAATGACCCGTGGGGCCCATCCAGCTCTCAGATGGCCGACATTTCTGACCTAACATACAATGTCGTGGCCTGCAACGAGATCATGACGATGCTCTGGAAACGGCTGAAAGACGACAAGAACTGGCGACACATCCACAAGGTGAGCAGCAGAAGGAGCAACACGGACAAAAAGAAGGGTTAGCTTGAGAGGTCAGATGCTGGTTTAAGAGTGGATTCATTGTTTTTTATTATGGATGAGATGTTGATTACAAATGTCCATTCTGAGAGAGCGTTATGTTTTTTTGTTTGTTTTTGCAGCTACAGTTTACAGATGTTCTGTTAATGCACCACATGCAAAATCACAATAGTTTGATAAGAGAATAAGATACAACTGTTAAATGTGTCTCTGTGTGAATGGGCAGGTTGCTCCAAACTACACAAGTGACTGAGTGAAGCCATCTGTCACAGGAAACTGGAGACCATAAATTAATAAATTCAATTGAACCATATCCAGCTCTCTTTGTGAGAACCAGTTTGAGTTTTAAACTACCACAGCGGTGAAATTTTGAGTGAAGTTTTTGGTTAGTATTTATTTTTTTCAAACCAACCCAAAGACCTGTTTCAGGGTTGGATCTTAGTTTTAAAGTTGGAATTGGGTTTTGGTGGGGGCAGGGATTCTCAAACTTTATTCCCCACTCCCCCATTTTCAGTCTCTTTTTCTTATCATTTATCCTTTTGGTTCTCATGATGATCTGTTTTTTTTGTTTTGTTTCCATCCTAGTCCCTGACCCTCCTGGAGTACCTGCTGAAGACTGGTGATGATCGCGTGCTTCTGAAAATGAAAGACAACATCTACATCGTTAAAGCTCTCACAGAGTACCGCTTTGTAGAAAAGGATGGCAAAGATCAGGTGATGCATGCTTCCAGATAATATCAAATGTATGCAGCCTTTTAGCTTTCATTAAAGGATTTCTTGCTATGCGGTCATGTTTTCTGTTACTGGTGCTGTAATATTTATGTCCTCATATTCCTTTAACTTTCTTCACAACAAGAATGAAAACAGTCTAGGTTTGCTGCCTCAAACAGATGTAAGAAACTATTAATTTTTTTTTGATCAATTATTTTTATTTTTATTGTGAATCCACAAGTATAAGTACAACATCATGTAAAGGAGTGAAATAAGC
>JASGAU010391589.1:0-16735 GCA_030220045.1 Australoheros facetus | reverse complement strand
GTACCGGCAAGAATTTAAAACTACTTTTACCCCTGGGTATTATTCTTGTGAGGATGAAGTTGACACAGTGAGAAGTGAATGCAGTAAAATGATCTTTAATGCTTGTAAGCATTGGATACAGAGTTTTGTAGGATTCCATTTGTCATTGTCCTGATACTGAAATAACCTGAAGCAGGATTTTATCTTATCCAGGTAAACTTCAGGTTTAACCCTGGAGTTTCTGTACTACGAAGGGAATACTTCCACGGTAACTTATGCTGTAAGACACTGCATACTGACCAATCCGTTCTCAGGAAAATAGCGTCACCATTCCTGGAAGATCCCATGGACCTCTGTGCGAGGATAGCAAGAGGGTCTAAAATTTTTCAGTAGCATCTAATATCTTTGTGTTTCACTGCATAAACATCAGTGATAAATATAGATTCTTAGATTCAGCTTTATTCCTTGACATTTTCCTGGTGACTGCAACATTCTTTTGCTCTATAAGCATTAATATATTATCCTAAAACAGAACACACATTTGTCTGTGTGGACTTTGTTTGACTTCTTTTATATTTATTCTTTACTCTCAGGCTCTCAAACATCATCAAGGCTGCAGCTGAAAGAATGAAACTAAAACTGTCTCACACACATTTAAATATTTATTTAATATTTATTTAAGCGATTTTTCTCACACACACTTACGCCACTGATCTGAGTGCAGCAGCTGCATTGCTTTCAGCCTGTATTATCATATATTTCTAAACTTCTAGATTTATCATGAACTCATTTCATAGGGCCCATTCTGTTGATGGAAAAAATAACTCCAGGTCCTGGTTTCCTTTAGTTTACTGTGGTGGTGTGTTTATTCAAGTATACGGTATATGGTGGGTTACAGACACAGAGGGTGGGCCTGAGTAGGTAAAACCAACCCAGAGCCATCGACAAGAATGATATTTATGCAGGAGACTACAAGGGAGGGTGGGGTAACAGAAATCAAAGGGTCATGGGGGTACCAGTCTACAACAACAGCAATAAAGACAAGAGGTAAAGTGACTGGTCACAAAACCAGAGAAGGGGAGCTTCCTGGTGGCCTACAGGGACTATTTACATTAACACCTTCACTGTAACATGGTGCAGCCTTGTCTTTGTTAGCAACATTTAACAGTTCTGAAGGTGATTGTGCACAATTTGTCTACAGCTTTTTATTTTGTCTCAATCTATGCTGTATTAGTCCCTCCCCCAAAACACACACACACACACACACACACACAAAGAAAAGAAGAAAAGAATCATACAGTAATTTCTCTGACAATTAAAGAGCCAGAATTATTGCATAAATACGTTATACCTTCCATGCCATACCTTATCGGCAGGAGCATATGATCATGAGTTGGTAAATGTTCCTCTTGCTCTTTTACTGCAGGTGACAACAAAAAGTCAGTTTTCAGTCTGGGTGAGATTACAAGGCTGATGAAGTTTCCAGGAGTGACGCAGACTTTCATTATCAAGATAGTCGCAGGTTTGCCATCAGGTGAGAGTTAAAGTGTGAAAATGTTGTGTTTAAAGGCTGAAGTCTACAAATCATGTTAGCTCTCTTCCTACTGTTCAGCATATCTTCAAATTACTCCTCAAATGTTTTGCCATTTTTTTGGAGTTCATCTGTACGTCTGACAGTTTAGAAGATGTATAATGATCTGTTCTGTCTGGGCTCATCCCCATTTACAGTATGTGTATTAAAAGGGACTGTTTATGCTTTTCCTTATTTCTTGTCATAAATATACACTATTAAAATTGTTGCTGCTCATATTAAACATGGACAGAGTTTCAAATAATCAGGTCAGTGTATGTGCAAAGAATCCCTGTGAGCCAAATGATCAGGCTTCACACTGCTCTAAATGCTCTTGGATCTGTATTATGTGAGTGAGAGCAAATATCTGTAGTACGGTCATCACAAATGCACATCTCTGACTGTGAACACAGAAACCCCAAACTGCAGTTTGAACTTTCTAACTGCAAGGAGCAGCCAATCAGAAGAAAGTTTGTGTAAAGGGCAGTTGGCTTTTTTGGGGGGGATGGGGGGCAGCCTTTAGACAGACTGCACCATGGACCACTTCATGATACATGACGATTATTTAAACTCTAAATTATCAAAGCTACTCTAGTTCAAAGGTAAAAGTATTGAATTGGAAATCAGCATAATAGGTGCCCACTAAAGTTAAGCAGCCCTGAACACATCTTACAGCACAAAAAATTAAATGCCACAAAGAGACACGAAGACCCAAAGTTGGCTTGAATGATGTCATCATAAATGTTTGGGGAAAGAAATAAGTAACTCTGACAAAAACAACTGTTTCTGTTTTCTAAGGCATTTTTCAAGTGATGTTCTCTATCATTGCACTGGATTTCTTTAAGCTGCAACCTGAGGAGAATGGCTACCTCATGGCCTATTTTGGCATCATTCAAATGGTAAGATCTGAACTCCAATCTGATTCGGCACATTTGGAAAGCTGTAAGGCCCTTTTGAGTTTTCTACATTTAGTTATATAACAGCCCAATATAAAAATGGCTTCAGCTATGTTGTTTCATTTAGACTACAATGACAAAGCAGTTTGTTTTTTAACAACTAAAAGGATAAAACACCCCATTTGCAGAAGTATCCAGGCTCACACCTTCAGTTGAGCTCTAAAACAGAGGTTGGGTCTCAAACTGTCAGGTCTTAAAAAGTCTAAGTCTACTGGACTCTTAAGCAAACCTGACAGAGGGAGTTTCACAGGGAATAACTTGCAGAGGGAAGATCACAACAAGGAGTGTTTCCAGGAAACAGCACAGGACACTGGGCGTGAATTCTCTGAGAGAGAGGAGAATGAGATTAGCCCAGGAAAGTCTGTCAGAGGGAATTTCACAGTGTTATTCCACAGAAGAGTGGAAGGTGTGTGAGGAACGGGTTACTTTTAATTGCAGAGAGAGAGTGACTCTGTGGAGGGGCACCGGGTTGCATGAGGTGGGTTCTGGAGGATGTAGGATGGTGGGTGAAGGCAGAGAATGAACTGTTGGGAGATTCCAGAGGGAACAAACTAGCTCAGCCTCCGCAGGTAAGTAGATTCAGGAAGAGGGCCGCTCCTCGGCCACGCAGAAGACACTGGAATGCAGGGAAACAAAGATGTTAAAGTAGGAAACTCGAGAGAACGCTGGTGAACCACAGGGGAGCCTGATTATCACACAGGAAATGTCTGCAGTCTGACAGAGAGTGGATACAGGAGCTGGTTCTTAAATACAAGTGGATGAGGAGGCAGATGAGCACCAAGTGTGGTGGTCAAGGAACGGGAGACAGAGACTCCACCCAGAGGTGAAACCACACCTGCCACCCCAACCTAAACCTAGAGAGAGTAACAGCACAGAAAACAAGAGCAAACCAGTGCAGACTATGACACCAACAGTCTTCCTAGATATTCCAAGATAGTCAAATTAAGTAGCCTGGTCAGACAGATTATCAAGGCAATAAGTTTCTGAGCTTCAACAGCATCAGTATCACTTATTGGGTCATAAGTAGTGTGGCAGCAACGTGCTGTGGGGACATTTTTCTGTGACAGGGACAGCTAAACTAGTCAAGATAGAGGGAAAATTCATGGAAGAATATTAGCAGTCCTAAGTGAAAGATTTTTTCAAAGTCTTCAGGATTGGGCAATAATTTCAAAGCCAATGAGACAAAGACCAGAAACAAACTGTCAAGAACACATAAGAGTGGCTTCAAGGAAAGTCCTGCATTCACCCAGCCAGAGTTATTAAATCCATAAAGCACAAAACGTGGAAAACTGAAGAGTCTGAAAGCCTTTCAGACGGACTATATTCGATATTTTGGGTGATTCAACTTCTGATAATACCAGACTGCAAGATGAGTTCACGTAAACCTAAATGTTTGTTCAGGTTATTCAAGGAGGAGTGATCGGTCGACTTACGGCGAGATACTCTGAGGATTCATTGCTACTTCTGTCCATTGGAGTGTCCTCTATGGTGGGACTGGCTCAGGTACACACAAAGCATGAGCAGACACTCTGTCAAAGGAAAGTCTTCGCTTACGTACTGTACAATTTTTCATTAAAAAAAAAAATCAAAACTTTGATGTTTACATTTTTTTTAATTAATTAAAGAACTTTTTCTGATTTTATGGTTTGCTGCAAGTAAAACACTTTTTTGAGATTTAAAAAAATATTTAGTAGATTTTACTGCAACTTTTACTATTGCTTGAATATTTTTCCTCTGTGATACAACGCTTGTACTTTTTTGAATACTTGTTCAACTGTAGATGAGCATAAATTTGTTAAAATTTAATCTAAAATATTTTTTTGTTATGAATGTGTTTTGTTTCTTGCTGTATAACAATCCAGATAAGAGCTTAAAAAGAAGAACTCACTCACACAGGCCACAGTTGTAAATAAGAACATCTGTCTGCCTGGTTAAATAAAGGTTTAAAAAAAAAAGAGAGAGACTGGTTGGCAAATATGACTGGGGCTTTAAAAATCAATTTCACAGCGACTGCCAGCCGCTTCTAACAACCACTCAGAACTATTTGGGGATTACAAATTTTTCTCTAGCAATCAGTTGCCAACTGGTCTCTAGACCTGTGCGACTGGGGCCTAAAACTGTATCAGTTCACAGCAGTGCTTTGAAGTAGTTTCTAACATCAGGATTAACATGTTAATACATGGTGCTCCACAGGCCTCACTGTTAGTTAATCCCTTTGCCACACTGCCAAGGCCCCCTAAGACAGATATTTGCATTCACAGCTGAACCGGGGAGTATTATCCCAATAGAATTCCAGTGCATAGGAAGGCCAAGTACTGAAGAAGTCAATCAATAGCACAGCCCATTAGAGTGCTGAGCAACTATTCATAAAACTCAAGTTTAAACACATTTACCCAACCATGAATATACATTACACCCCTGCTGAAAAAGCTTGATTTTTATTTTACAGGCATATATACAGAATGTGTTCCAGTTCTGCCTTAACATCGTCCCGATGATGTTCTCGCTCAGTGTGTTTAATGTCATCACAGACACCATGCTCACCAAGAGTGTACCGTCCTCTGACACAGGTGAGACCGTCCTGCTTTTCTTCTTGCACACCACACAAGACAGAGAATAAACATAAAGAACATTAGAACCATATAGAACCATGCAGTCTTTCATGGGCTCAGATGTGTGACTGCATTTGAATAAAGCTGCCTTAAACTAAGGAAAGGAAAGAACTTTATTATTACAAAATGAAAGCTTAATAATACCAAGTAAAAGGTAAAAGGTTTAGAAAACCACAGGTGCACTTTATATGGAAAAGTGACAATTAACTCCAATTAATACTTGCTCTCATTTTCAGGCACAATGCTGGGACTGTGTGCGTCTGTTCAGTCTCTGCTTCGCACAGTGGGACCCACTATTGGTGGCTTCTTGTATGTGAACTACGGCATTTCCTCTATAGGTTTAATCCAGTGTTTCGTGAATATTGCATTGTTTGTTTACCTGCTGCAGCGGCGACACAACAAGACAGCCGAGCAGAGGAAGTGACGCCGCTCGCTCGTTTGTCTCTTATTTTTCAAAGAAAAAAAATCAAATAAAAGGAGAGGAGCTGGAAATCAGTTGTTGAGTTTAAAAACAAATATGCACATATTTCCTCTGCTTTAGTAATGAGACCAGGTCCCATCATTCCAGTTCTTCAGTATGCAGATTTTATGCCCTGCTCAGGTTGTTGTGAGGATTCAGGAACTGACCACTAGATGACGGCAAATCCTCTGTTTTACTACTTGAAGACTTTAAATCAGTTTGTTGCAATAGAGATTTTATTTTATTTTAATAAATACAGTGCCAGTCAACACCATCACTGCTACAACACAGTTATAGTTAGAAAACTTTGAATAAAAGTTGATTTTTTTCTGTTTATCATTAAACTTTTGAGAATGATTTCTTTTTGTGCATGAATATAATCAGAGTCAGTAAAAAAAAAAAAACTGTAGACTTCCACTGGCATAGAAAAGGAGTGTTGCATGTTGATGAATTCTTAAAGCTCTTAGTGTCCTATCATAATCTAAATGCCTTTTCATACAAATATATGTGTGATAGCTAGAATGCAAATGTATTAATAATTGTAAGAACAGTTCAGCCACTGTGAACCTTAAAGAGGGTGAAACTGGTCTCAAGAGATTCTGTGCTATGGCGTGCATCCCTTACTGTCATCCGTCCCTGCTCTAACTCAGTACTATGAGTAAGCTACATTTATTTACTTACTTTAACCACCAGCTGGAATTAAGTAACTAAAATGCTTTTACAACTTAATGAGTTGCTTACTTTTCTTCTAACACTTTAACTTTTTTCCATCTGTACACAAGCGCAACGATCATACTGCTGCAGCCGGCTACGAAATAGCTATGGAGAATCCACAAAATTTCCCAAAGATTAAATGTTTTTAACTGGTGAGGATACATATTCATATCTGTTTGCATTCCCTGGTATGAATTGTGTCAACTGCAGCTTACCATAGACTTTGCAGTGATTGTTTTAAAGTAGCACTGTAAATAAAACCAAAGTGGGGAATTTTTTTTTTTTTTTTTACAGTTATAATCCTGCCTCCTGGAAACTTAATGAATTGAAATCTACGAGACTCCTGCAACAATGAAAGTATAGTAGTGTAGCAAAGTCAGCAAGATTTTAAAACTGTTTTTTATCAGATTCGACTGGTTATTCTATACATGAAGTTTTTACCTTTGAAATGGTCTCCATCTAATATTACATATAGTATAGATTCTATTTGGAGCAGTTAATCATCCTTTAAACCTGAGCCCACAAAAAACCCGATAGAAGGTCGGAATAGCCTTTCTTGCAAATAATTCACATTTTAATATGACACAGGCTGATTCATGAGTGCATGGACGCCTCAAAGGAAAAATGAAATCCTTCCAACCGGTCGTGGCAGATGACTGCCCCTCCCTGAGCCTGGTTCTGCTGGAGGTTTCTTCCTGTTAAATGGGAGTTTTTCCTTCCCACTGTTGCCAAGTGCTTGCTTATAGAGGATTATCCAATTTGGGGGTTTTCTGCCTAAAACCATCGAGTCTTTCCCTTGTAGTATGAAGTAACATGAGAACAAATTCACTTTGATGAGAACTTTACAACTAAATCACAAATCTGAGGAAAAAGGGCTTTGAAATATCACCTCAAAATCAAAATGACACTAAAGTCCAGGCTTCTTCCTTCATGTAATTTATGATGACTACATGGAGGAAGAGATTTTTTCTTCTTTTGCTTCATGTAGTATATGTAAACTGCATGGAGCTAGAGGAAATGTGCATATTATGGAGAAGAAATGCATTTCTAGTCAAAATAATTAGAAAACAAATTAATCAGGAAGTTTCAGACTCTCTTTTGTTCTCATGTTGGTATCATGCATTATTTCTATTAATAAAAAACATTAAATATTACAGTGACTACTATTCATGTTAAGGTCATTCAAATTACTATTGTCATAGTGTTGCAGAGAAGAACTGCTGCAAATGCATTCATAGCCACAATATTTCCAAATGAAGAGTAAAGTAAACTGAGTCAGTCGGTATGTGGATTGATTGACATTTGGGAGTGCTGCCTTTGCCAGAGTTAGGTATTCAGTGCAGCTCAGATTCAGTCTGAACGGGAGTGAAAGAGTCACTTTAAACAAAGGTAAATAAAGGAAGTATTTGTATATATAAAAAAAAAAGCTCAGATAAACATTTTACATGCTCTGAGAGTGATAAATAAATCCCTCAGCGTTAATCACGCTGTGGACAGTTTTCTGTTACCTCTGGCTGTCAGGCTGTTGTATGCTCAAATGATGTCATAAAATCTGGAGCAGGTGTTTTCATTGTTGAATTTTCTCTTTAAAATAATATGACCAGCAATCCCAGATTAAAAAACAAAACAAAAAACGTTTTTAACAGTAGGGGGTCAGAGTTACTATGTAATAGTCCATGTTTTCAACAGATGTCAATGGTGTGACTTATTTTGCAGTTTGTTGTGCCAAAAAAACAGCACAAAAACATCATATTTGGTTGAAAAACAAAAGGAAAACTATATTTTTAAAGCTAAGCATAAAAGTATAACAGAAATTAAAAAAAAAAAAAGGCTAAATGTGTTTTTGTTACAATAAAACTTATCAATTAAGTTAACAAACTGGTAGCCCTTGGCTAAAACTGTATTTCACTTACAGCATCCAGATTAAAAAAAACACTGTCAAGCATTCGTTGTAGAATCACGTTTGTTCTGAGGTTTTAAATGTTGCTCTAATTAAAAAAAAGCCAAAGCAAGAAGAAAGGAAGGATGTGTTCAGTAAATTGTAATTGGAACCCTGCACAGGCAAACTGGACCTTTAATGTGATCGGCTGTCTCAGTGTGAATTCCATCATCCGAGTCTGATCCCACACCTGCCCTCACTCATTACTCGCTGGAGTCCAAGCCATCAAATGTCTTCCAAAACACACATTAGGTGTAGAGTGTCAGTGCAGCTCGAAAAACATAAGGCACATACTCTTGCATCTTCTGTCCCTGCCTCTTTATGTGACTCAGAGGAGGTGCAGATGGATCTAAAGGGTGTCACTGTATCTATGGACCCAGGGGGGCGGACGGTCTTGACCACAGGAGGGGGTGCCTTGTTACACTTGGCCATTTGAGTCAGGGGGAACTGGGACAATGCCGCTGTTAACACTCCTGACGGGGACCTTTGGGTCCTCTGAAAGTTTAATGTGACTCAGCGAGCGACCTGCGCTCACTGAGGTCAGAGATGAGCGCAGCCCGGCGATGGTCCAAGGTTGCCTTGTGTCACCACATTGGAAACTAAATGCCAGTGTGGGGGGAGGCCATCAGGTCCCAGGCTTGTTTTGTCTCCAGTGGTATGGATAATGAGGCATCTGTCTCCACCTGCTGCATGGAGAGATGAGGCTCACTGTCTCTTTTAAAAAGAGCACAGGTTACCTATCTGATTTGTTCGAGGCAGGCCAGGGACATGATCTGTAGCAGAGAAACCTTCAGTCTAAATGTTTTATGCCAAGGCTTTCTGTGCTGCACCACATGATGCTCCTTATCAGAAACACCTTGATCAGTGTCTTGTTAGGTGCATCTAGAAAATTGGTATCCAAATCAATCAAACAGACAGTGGAACCAAAATGTAATTACTTTTAGCCCAAGTGAGTGTGATTTCTTCTGCTGGTTCAGGAGCCATTTCTAAATTGCACTGGTAAAAAAAAAATGTCATAAACTAATTTACAACAGTGTGCCGATTCTTTCTCCATATTTATACAAAGCTGATGCACATATGACAGCAGCTCAACATGGCTGCACAGCTCCTCCTCCTCCGTCGTCCTCTCCAGCAGACCTCATGGAACTCATGGAGTTGGCCACTAGGGTGAAAGATGATCTTTTTTTTTTGTTTTGTTTNGCGACATCATCAATCATGAGAGGGGGAATTACAGCGGGTTACAATAGGTGATAAGATAATGAGTGGGGCCACAGCGACCTGGTGAGGGACAGCTCGAGTTCCCGTCCTGATTACATGGCAGTGGCTCGACTCATTGCAAACTGCTCCATGTTGAGGACGCTGGCTGCACAATCCCGAGATGAAGAAAGGAGTTTTTGTATAACTTTATCAAGTCTTTAAAGTTAAAGTGACTTCTGGCTGGTAGAAAATTATCCAGATTTAACTCCAAAGTGTTTTAAGATATACATGATACATAATGCATGAGACAGCATATGTAATATATGATGCAAAGGGGTTTAAGAGCTTATAAGGTCACTGTAGCAGGAAGACTTGAACTACAGAATCAGCAGAAATGGTGATTGCATGAAAGGACTTCAAAGTGTGGAGCAGTGGAACAGAGGAATTGGGCACATGTCGACTGCCAGCCCGGGCTCATGGCAGTATGGGAAATAGCCAAGGAAAAAAAACAGCTGATCTTTTCATGTTCATGAACATGAACTGATAAATTCTGCGTGCCAGTGAACACACATTTGTAAGTAATGCATTTCAATAGGAAATATATTGTCCCAGATCCACGGATTTTATGTGAAGAAAGTGGGGAAGCTTCACCAAGACACAAAGTTTTAAAAAATATGGCAACTGTTGTATTTTATCCATAGACAGTGTAAAGGTGGACACAGCTTAACCTGTACTTGAGTGATACCTGTTTTGTTTTTTTTTACATATCCTTCTCTTTTTTAAAACATGAAAATGGTGACGGTGAAATGTTCACTGTAAGATTTCTAAACTGGCCTTCAGAAACCAACCAGTGATGTGAAGCTACATTTTGTATCTTTGACATTTGGTATCTTTGACAGATACCAGTCTTTGATACATTTCCAAGCCTGACCAAGGTGTTTAAAAACAATTAATATTTTTAATCAAAGAGGTAATTTAAAAATCCTACAAATGATGTAAAAACATCTGTGACGTGTATGACTCAAACTTGGACCTCTGGGCTGGACCCTGTCCCAGTTGTCATAGAGCAAGAGGCCGGGTACACACTGGACAGGTCACCAGCCTGTCGCAGGGCTAACACAGAGAGAGAGACAACCATTCAGACTCACATTCATATCAAACCCGCACAGACACGAGGAGAACATGCAAACTCCACACAGAAAGGCCCGGCCAGATGATGGATTTGAACCCAGGACCTTCTGCTTTATAATAATGTTAGGGTTTGTTCTCTGCAGAGCACAAACAGATGGTTTTTACTTCTTAAATCATTAGTCAGGTGTCCATATGGGAAGTGAACCAGGAATTGAACAGGTCCCTTACTTATGTGATTCTAATGCAATTTGCACATGTATTTGAAATCTATCTGAAGTTAATATGAGACTCCATTTTTTTAAGTTAGTCAAACCATGTTATTTTATAACCTATTTGTTTTTTGTTAAACAATGTGAAAGAAACCAGAAACTAAATAAGATACATATTGTAGTTAAAACACAAGTACGTGAAGAGTTCTTGTGTGATGAACAACCAACATGTAACAGGAAACCCATCTGGGGAAAGGCCTGGGCTTTAAAAATTTTCAGAAACTAAAACATGTTACTTTCAAATGAAGCCTCAGGTGTGCTGGGTGCTTGTGATCTGATGGATATTAAAAGTATGTCCTGTGAGTGCAATGATATGCTGTTAGACTTTTAGGCAACTAGGATACACAAAAACGTGGTAGCCTAACAGTAAAGCTCATAAATGTATTGGTCACTTCTTTGGCTGCTTGAGCATCAAGTAAAGATATGAACCAAGCCATGAAGTGTCCTTTACTCTGTTTATCATACATGTCGGTTGCACACATGAGAGTGTCACATGTGGAAAATGTTCAGGGTGTGTGTTGCTTCACATTTCTCAGACAGCCTGCCCACTCCTCAGAGCGGAGCGTGTTCAGCCTTGTGTCAGCAGGCTCAGAGCCCCATGACGCCTCGCCTGCCCTGCACGCTCCGGTCCACACTCTCACTCCTTGACATGTGCCAGCGATTGCTAATCCTCCACTGACGCCTCTCTGAAGCATCACATTCAACAACAAAACAATAAATGACCACTGCACTGACCTCAGAGAATAGTCCGCTCTTGCTGCATCAGCCTGTATCTTCCCTCTTCCCCCTGTGGAACACCATATTGGTTACATAGAAGCTAATATGGCATAAATACAAAAGGCTCCTCTATGTGGCTGCATGAAAAGTCTTTGTTTTTTTTAGGATTAAGACAGTTGGCGATTTGAATGTTTGAACATAATATGCCTCAAAAGACAGGATGTTAATTGAATTTTAATTACAACAGAGCCGATTAGATAACAATATGCTACCGGAGATAAAAGCAGGAAAAGTGTGCCAGGCAGTGCATCTGTTTGAATTATCGGCTGTAAGCTTTGCACGTTGTTTGCATGACTCATACAGAGCAGCATCTGTGTTCTTCAAAGATAAATCTGACCATTATCACTCATTGTTTAGCTTAAGAACTACCCTGCATGATGTAATCAAGACCTTGAATGGGCATTTTGAGCTGGTAATGCAGCAGATTAAAAACAATTGTAGTTATTGATGGATTTATTTGGGATTTACTGTATCTAACTGGCTCCATTTCAGAATTCATATCAACTGTGATTTACTTAATAAGGTCATTTTAATCTGTTTTTTTTTTGTGTGTGTGTTTACATTTTAAAAAGAAAAATGACTAAAAATACATGTGGAACCATCACAGTAATTGTTGATGATGTAAGCAGATGAGAATTAAAAGGGTGAAACTTCTCCCACCCAACCAGGTGAAGCAACACTAACAGGAGATATGTCATATTAATTATATGCCCTCTATACTTATGTAGATGTTAGAGAGTAACCCAAAGACAGGATAAGACTGACCAGGATGAGAGTCAGAGCCAATCACCAGCTACATTCCTGGTAAAATTGGCTTGTACTTCAGGTTAAATGAGCTTGTCTATGATATTTACTCAAGATACTGATTTCTTCACTCTGATTATCACAGCATTCGGGTGGCAGATGGTGTGTCAGTGGTAATCCCAGCTGCCCGTCAGCCCGGCCCTTTGCACTGAGCCACCTCCTTCCAAACGATCGTGTCACACCCCCTTCCCCAAAATCTTAACAAGCCCGCTGAGCTGCACTGCCAAAGAGCTGCTTTAAAATGGTGAATAATGGCTGTGTCAGCAGTCAGTAGATGAGCCTGAGGGTCAGGTAAGGGTTAATGTGAGCTGTGTGTGTGTGTGTGTGTGTGTGTGTGTGTGTGTGTGGNGTGGGGGGGGGGGGGTATTAGAGCCCCACTTAGTCCATTGTTAACAAGAGAATGTGTGGTAAACACTGGAGCTACTGTTGCTGTAAACTCCTGCCGACTACAAACACAAGATTTATGAATAATGTGTTTGTTCTTTAATAATGTTAAACCTAAATGATTTGGTTTACTGCATGAATGTCAAAGATGTTTATAGAAAATGTGAGAACATATACCTGAACTAGATTTTACAAAGTAAATCCCATTGCCAGAACTGAAACTATTACCCAAACATTTCTGTTTTGTCAAAAAAATAAATAAATACAGAGTATCCCGTTACCTTTACATTTAAGTTGCAAAAATTTAGAAGTTTTATGAAATTTACTCCCCAGTTTGACTTGTTGTATCACTGCTACACACACTGTTCTTCCTACAGCTGAGCACAAAAATGAGTTTCAAATTTCCTAAAACTGAAAGCTCTGCATCACCTTCCTGATTTTTTAATAATTTACATGATTGTTTTCCTCTAATGACATGCCTTTTAGAAAGTACAACTCTCCTCCGTTTATTAAAACACAACTGTGTTGCAACTGCAAGAAATATAACCATGGTCCATTCAGTTACCTCATTTACCGTAAGCCTTTCCACAGAGGGCCATGTCTCATCTAAAGTCACCTGACTTCATCCACAGCAGCAGCAGCAGTGGTTGAAGTAAATTAGGTCTGACTGAGAGCCATCTGCTAATGTACATGAACAGTTAGTTTTACTGCAGAAAGGAGCTCTGACATTTAAAATGACTTTAATGGCAAATCCTTATATTCTGCTTCCATCCAAGCTTTGTTCATACACAGGTTATTTACTGAATCACCTTCAAGTTAAAACAAGAAATTGTTAACATTTTATTTTTTATATATTGGACAAAAGCCTGTTGTTAGGAGACATAATAATTAATGTGATTTTATTATATAAATTTAGGTTAGGCGTGCTAAATTTTAAGTATTTTCTTAATTATATTTACTCACTGAATATTTATCAGGAATTTAATATAAAGTCTATGTGTGATAGATGTTATATTGCCTCATGTAGTATTACATAGTAATAAATACCTGGAACTTGTAATCCTACTCTTTGATGATAGCTGACATTGAAAAGGATTATTTAAATCTTCTTAAGTTGATTCACCGTTGAACTGTAGCAGGAATTTCAATGTCTCTGATATCAAATTCGTTAATAACAACACTGTAAATACACTTAAAGTTTATTCTTGTTTATTGAAATGAGAAAATTACATTCATTTACTTTTAAATAGCAATCACCTGCTGTGTTCTAAGCAATTATAGCTCTTTTCTGGAAGGATAATATTGTGATAATATTATGAAGTCAGAATGTCCTTATTCTCCCAAGAATGGAACATCATCAGCAAATTGTCCAGTATGTCCACACTCAAGATGAGGGCAAAGGCAGAAATGAGATAAAACAATTTCCATTCATGGAGGACTTGATGAAAAGCACAAATAACTCTGGAGCTTCTGCCCATTTCACGTTTCCCACTGATAGTCAACTTTTTTTCTTTAATCATGGATATTTTATTCCCTTAAACACCAGTGGGGTAGCTGTTGCAGGAAAAAACAACATGATTTTAATGAAAATTTAGAAACATTTTTTGAAAATGTTTTGAAAATGTTTTTATTGTTCATTGGCCTTTAACAGAATGTTTTTACCTCATCAAGTATTTAAATATCTGCCGCTCCTCCCATGTGCCCAGATCCACCCCCTTCTGAATCCTTTAGAGGCCCTTACAGGTGCACTGGAGGCCACACAGTGTGTGCGTAAACTGCTAGCAGTGTCCAGCTCTGTCTTTCCGTCCTGACCTAGATCTCTGACAGTAAACAGCTGCTTCCTAAAGCGATGTCGTGCTGCCATCAGCAGAATGGCCTGAGAGATAAATGTCAGATTGGACCTCGGCTGAGCCTCTTGATGCAGCTCAGGGTCCCGCGGTTTGTTTAGGAGATCTACAAACACTTAGCAGCCAGTGACTGCTGCTGGTTGTATTGTGTGGGTTTCTTATTCTGTTGCTTTGTGTTATTTAAGACTGTTTGCATTCAAAGTATACAAGAGACAAAAAAATATTCACACTGCATAACTGAAATGTTACAGTAAAGTAACTTTCATTAGTTGGGGGCATTAAAGTTGGAACAGGACTGGCCGGTAAAATCCAGAGACTGTTCCACGGTTATGATTTCAACCTCCAGTGTTGTGGTTATTACTGGCTTCCTGTTAAATCCATAAAAGAATTTAAAATTCTTCTTCTCACATGAGGTCCAAAACACGAGTTGCATCCACAAGGGCACCAAAAACAGAGCCTAAACTTTTCTTGAAAAAAGTAAAGACACTTTTTTGCCGACTTTACCTGATGTAGCAGCTCCTACAGCTAAAACGAACAGTTTTTGTTCAAAACGGCGTCTTAGGCTTTGATTGACACCTAACTTGGCCAACTGGGACACTGTGACGGCTGTCTGTAGCGAGCAACAGCCAGTGAGTGTCACAGACTAGCACAAGCTCACACCCAACTTTTAGCGTTGAAGATCCAACCTATCAGCTCACAGAATAAAAATGGCTACAGACGTTTAGCCAATGAAGTTTTGAACACGCCAATGTGTCGTTTGTGTGGGTTTGTTGTGTTTTGTGAACAAGAGAGTTTAGTCATTACAGGATTTCTGTGCGCTCATGCGTAAAAGTTGTGTTATGTGTGCTATTGCTGTTTTGACGGGTTTTTAGTTTAAAACAATGCCAAAACACAAAGAAAAGAAAAGAAAAGAAAAGAAAAGTGCCATGAAAAAACTCCAGTCAAGTGTGCAACATGCAACATGCCCTTTTGTTTTGTTGCAAACCGTGACTGCTACAATGACTGGCACAGAGAAAACAACATGTAAAATAATAATGTGCCAATAAATATGTAAATAGTTAAAAAAATATTTGTGTGTTTATTACAATGTTTGTTGATTAGAGCACTGGTTTGGACTGCTTTTTATAATGCACACGTTTAGTTTACTCTTTATTGCTTTTTTATGATAAAATATGAATTTCTAAAACAGGGGGAGTGACTTTGGCTCTATATTCTAATTCCTCTAAGTGTAAGCTTTCATTAGAGCTCTCATTGATGTCTGTAGGATGAAGCATTCAAAAGTTAATGCATTTTTAAGAGTTATCCAAATTCATCCAAAGTGTCAATTTGTAGTCTCCAAAAATGTCCCTCTGAAAAACGCACAACCTATACCATATGAAATATGCTGTAAAATACTTATTTTTACAGCTATTGTTTTCAAATTTGAAATGGGAATAGCCAAGACCTTATTCTTTGTAATCATGGTGTGTTTTAGTCCATAAGTACCAACTTCAGCTGTCTAAACTCTTGGGGTTTTTTTTTAAAATCTAGGCGAGAAAAAAAAAATCTTCAAATCTTTCTGTTCCAAAGAGTATAACTTTCTGATAGTTACACTTAAAGTAAATCTTACTTTTGTGGTAAAAAATACAGAATGTTACCTTTACAAAATGCCCAAGCTTTTTCACACAGTCTTAAGGGTTTAGGAACAGCTTTAACTAAAAATTTGATTACATTTTTACGCGTTTTTGCCAAAAAAAATCCCGGACTGTTAAAGGGATAAAGCACCTTGATATGACTGTTGTTGTCATTTGGTGCTATATAAATAAAATCGAATTACTTTGTGAATTTAGACTGTATTTAATTGTGATCCAACAAGTCCTCCAAATGAAATGATAAACCGCACTGCTTGTGCCTTCCTTTCAGAATGACACGTGAGTGCCCTCTCCTCTCCCTGATGGACATCTACACCTCCTGCTGCCTCAGCAGACCCAAGAACATCATCAAGGACAGCTTTGAACTGTTTGACCTGCTGCCCTCTGGCAGGCGCTACAGGAGCATCAAAGCCAGAACAAACAGACTCAAGAACAGTTTCTTCTCCAGAGCAATCACCACCCTGA
>JASGAU010391587.1:0-12286 GCA_030220045.1 Australoheros facetus | reverse complement strand
GTGTGTGTGTGTGTGTGTGTGTGTGTGTGTGTGTGTGTGTGTGTGTGTGTGTGTGTGTGTGTGTGTGTGTGTGTGTGTGTGTGTGTGTGTGTGTCTCTCACTAGGTCCTGTAATTCTCTGAGTTGTTTCCCACTCAAGCCTCCAAGTCCCAGGTCTTCTTCTTCCTCCTCTTGGTTGGCAGCAGCTCCTCCTGCACTGGGACCCTGCTTCACGAAAAACTCCTCGCTTTGGTCCAGCAGCAGTCCGTGCAACATCCAAGCTGCCAGCTGTTTGTACATCACACCGTGGCACACTGCCAAAATCCTGCAGATTAAAAAAAAAAAGTAGCAGAATAATATCGCAGTGTGACACATTAAACAATATTAAAATATAATCATCCAAAGGATTTTATGATACATATTGTAGCCTAAGACAATACACAACATACCTAAAGCATATCTAAACTGCTAATTTATTTTATTTTATTTTTTTAAAGCTGGACTCACAAATCAAGGGGAAAAAATTACAGTAAAGTAATTCAAATTCTGTCATCTAATTATCTAATACATTGGTTACTTATTGTCTCTGTGCCAATATAGTGTATATACCCCCCTACCAAGATGAACGCAATATAAAACTCTGCTAAAACATAGACTTACTTTTCCAAGGCCATGCGTACTGGAGGTAGCCCCCCACAGCTGTGCTTATACACTGTCTCCAAGATCTGGCAGCCATGGATCTGAATCAGCAGACACACGAGGCATTAATCACACGCGAGGACCTCCTGATGCATCACAAATCCTCTTACTACCTGATGTACAGTGTCCAACTGCTCATCCAAAGGTCCACTTTTTTAAAATTCATTTTGACTTACTGTTAGAGGTCTAAGCATTCAGCTAAGCTCACATTACAGCCACGAACATATCAAGTTCAATTTCGTGTTTATACTGTGTTGGTGACAACAAAAAGGGCTTATCAATCAGATTATGGATTGTACCATGAGTAATAGCTAAACTATTAAACAATGAAAGAAGTGCTTTCATTTTTTTTTTGACTATGAAACTCTTGGATTTTGCTTTATGAGCTGTTTGAAATGCAGACATTTATGGGCATTTTTGGAACTACAATAACAGCTGATAAAGTTCCAATTTGAGCTAACAACAGATGATGGGGAAGTGCTGCCATGACTACAGTGTTTTCTTTAGTTCAATACCGCTGTCTTTCTTTTCCAGAGACTTTCAGAAACTATTCTTACCTTCTGTGATTTTATAGTCTCTACTACCACCATCACAGATGGAAACAGCAGCTGGAACTAAACAAAAAACAAACAGTAGTATTAAATAAACCTATTTACTATATTTTAAGTCAAAAAGCAAATCTGATATATTTTTTAATGTCTTTACCTGATCAAGCTTATAATTTACATGGGATATTGTCAGATGTGGATCTCCTAGGAACTGAAACACACAAGAGTTAAATGAGCGCCCTCTCACAAATGTTGCTGTCGACCTTTTCTCGTTTTACCTCCTGTTCGAGGTCCAGCAGGGCCTGTCTGTAGGGCTGCAGCATGGAGTCCAGTCCTGTGCAGAAAGCTCGCAGGTAAATTCCATGAAGCCCAGTCTGGCTGGGCTGGCTTGTGTGATGCTCCTACACAACAGATGGTGCATATGACTGAACCATGAAAGAGTCTAAGATACAGTCAAAAAAAGAAAAGAAAAACATGCAGCACTGGGACTCACTTGTGGATGCACATGGCCAGTGTGTTGTTCTATAAATTCTGTAAAGCGTATATAATCTGAGCCCAGTTTACAGAGTCTGTTGAGGACACTGGTCTCACTTGGGTGGAGGAAGGGCAGGTCCTGGGACACCTGAAAGTGAAATAAAGTGTGTTACGTTTAAAAAAAAGCACAACTGTACGCCTGAAAAATACTTAAAAGCTAATTTGACACGTAACACCCCAGCCCTTTCTTTCCTTTGACCTTAGCGAGACTTAAATAATAGACCATTTTCACAGACCAATTTCTCTTTTGTCCTTTAAATTTCTTTATATACTTCTAGACCAGGGGTGCCCAAACTTGTGGCCCACGGGCCGCTTCCGGCCAAGCCCCCTTCTGGTCCACGAATTTATGTCAAAAATAACATAAAATTTGGCCCTCTAAGTTACTTTTTTGACATTTTGCCTTCCCCTCCAATTAAGAGGAAATGTCAAAAAAGTACCTTAGAGGGCCAAATTGTATGTTATTTTTGACATCAATTTGTGGACCGGAAGTAGGGGGCCGGGCCTAAGTGGCCCCCAGGCCGAGTTTGGGCACCCCTGTTCTAGACAGTCTTATATGAAATAATCCAACAAAAATCACTGATAGATTTCTATATTTGAATCTACCAAAGAATGAGTCACTAAAGTTTCAAGATAAATGCTAGGGAAGTAGAAAATATGATGTATGTATCAAATAATATTTTGGGGGCGGTGCCACTGAAACTATAATCTTGGCAAAAAGAACAAACATGACATAGGGGAAAGGTCACTTTATCTGCAAGGAACACCTCAACTTGTTTGGCTTCATACCATCAGAGGTCACCATCATGTGCTTGTTCAAAATGTTTGCTGAAGAGTCGCTCGTGTTAGTTTGTTTATTGGATGCAATGTTTTGTGTGGAGGACAGCAGAACGATGCAGAGGCTGGCACCGTCACATTACGTCACAATGTGTAGATTTTGCATGTTGTTTGCATGCATTCCCTAAAACAGTCAAATACACAAGCAGCCTGGCGGAAAGAAACACTGATCATAAGCAGTTCTCTACCTGTGTTACCCATAAAATGGTTCGATTTGAAACTTTCATGTCTAATAAAAGCAAAACGGAATATTTAAGCCAAAATTGAACTGTTTTATCCTTTTTTCCTTAAAAAAACACAAAAAAAAAACAGGTACTCTGAAAAGAAAAAGAAATATACTTATTTATATTTTAAGTGGTAAGAAAGCCTGAGAGCACTTTATTCAAATGCAGAGATTTGTCTGTATTACACTTTTACAACTGCTTACACTGTAACAGTAAAAATAACACACAGTTGTGTCAACTTAGATCACATCTCTTCTCTAAACACAGAACACAATGTTCACAAGATGTTCCGTCGTTGCCTTTTCAGTGCGCTGCCGTTCATAAAAGAGATCAAATCAAATGGAGCGCCCACGCGCCGTCTTACTTACAGCTGGAATATTTATTCAATTAGACATTTCAAAACACCACACCCATTCACCCATTTAGGTGTAGCGTGACACTTTGCATGTTGGTGCTTAACTGTAAAATTCACCAAATACATGAATCGGTACTATAGATACACAAGTAGTGAGTTTACATGGATTTAACAACAGCGGACAATGTTGCAGTGAAAGGAAGAAGGAAGTAATATTGTTAATCATTTCAATAAGAGCACTTAAATCAAAATAAGAGATTAAAACCACCTTGCTTTGAGGCAACTGTTGCTGTGATTTGGTATTACATAAATAAAACTGAATTGAACTGAATTAAAAAGAAAAATCAGTATAACATAGCCTGCTATCTGCAAAGTATTGGTACTTTTGGGTACTCATTCAGTGTATCCCAGTGTCTGAAACAGTTTCTTATACTCTGTCCTTAGATAGTTTACATGTGTATAGAACTGAGACTCAAGAGCATAGAATAGACTCCATATTCTCAGAGGAACAACAGAGAAGTGCATACATGCTTACACTGATAATGTCATATGCTTCATATCCAGCTGGTCTAAAACATAATTTATTTTGTTTCTCTTCACTATTTTTTTATCATTATTAATTGCTTTGATTATTTGAGGTGAACTTTGTTCCTGACTTTAACAGTATCTCTAAAAAATAAAACAAACAAAAGAACAATATTATATAATTAGAGAATTACACCAAAGAGCCGCAATATATATTTTTTGGACTAAATTTGTTTCACAATGCATTGCTGAAACAAAATTACACATCATCTCAGTGACATAACATACTATATATAAAGAGCAGATTTTAATTAAATTATATGTAGTAGTTGGGGAAAAAAAATCAGCTATTTTTTAATATTTTAATTTTGTATTGTATACACTATTGTATACACTTACTGGCCTTTAGTTACACCTTCCTAGTACCAAATTGGATCCCCTTTTCCTTCAGAACTACCTTAAATCTTCATGGCATCGATTCAACAAGGTGCTGGAAAAATTCCTCAGAGATTTTGGTCCATATTGACATGATATCATCACACAGTTGAGGCAGATTTGTCAGCTGCACATATATGATGAGAATCTTCCATTCTACCACATCCCAAAGGTGCTCTATTAGAGTACAGTGAACTCACTGTCATGTTCAAGAAACCAGTTTGAGATGATTTAAGCTTTATGGGATGGCACTTTAAACACTACTCAAATGGTACCAATGGGCCAAAGTACTAAGAAAATATCCACCATTACACCAGCAGCAGCCTGAGACGTTGATACAAGGCAGGATGAATTCATGGATCCATGTTGTTTGCTTCAAAATCTGACTCTGCCATATTAATGTCACAGCAGAAAACAGAAGTTTTCCTAATCCTCTGTTGTCCAAATTTAGTGAGTCTATGTGAATTGTAGCTTCAGATTCCTGTTCTTAGCTGACTGGATTAGAGACACCGGGTGTAGTCTTCTGCAGCTGTAGCTCATCTGCTTCAATGTGTTGTGCATTCAGAAATGCTCTTCTGCATACCTTGGTTATAACAATGGTCAGCTGGAAGCTTTCTGGCCATTTTCCTCCGACCTCTGGCAATCAACAAGATATTTTGCCCAGAGAACTGCCGCTCGCTGGATATTTTCTCTTTTTTGGACCATTCTCCATATACCCTGTGGCTGCGTGGGAAAATCCCAACAGATCAGCAGTTTCTTAAATACAGCCTCTCTGACACCAACAACCATTCAGTCACTTAAATCACCTTTCTCCCCCATTCTGATGCTCGCTTTGAACTTCAGCTGGTCGTCTTGACCCTGTCTACATGCCAAAACACACTGAGTTGCTGCCATATGATCAGCTGTATTTGCTTTAACGAGCAGCTGATCGGTGGTATCTAATGAAGTGGCCGGTGAGTGTAGTTTTATCATGCTGAATTGCTCGCAGAGTTAATAATTTAGCTAAGGCCTAATTACATTTTAACAAACTGCAAGCTTTAACGCGCATATTGCTAGATAACATCTCCGTGGCAGAGCAGAAACGTTGTATCAGAGAGCTGCAGTGTGTTTCCGTTTTACCTGTAAACCCGTCCGTTTGTTCCATGTAAAAATCGTCCCCGGGTATCCACTCAGCGCCAGTAAGAGCTCGTGAATCATGTCAAATCAACTTAGGCTGTTTCAAATTCAAAACGCAGGGGGGATATTTCCATTCAGCAACCAAAACAAACTGCCGCCGCCCGGGTTGTCGCAGGCTGACTACGTACCGCGAAAAGGATCCCGGGATGAATGCTGCAGGAGCGGAAGCCTTTCAGTAGTCGTGTACGTAGTTTAAAATATAGCGAAAATAAGGCTTGCTATGCGTTTTTTTTTTTAAATCGACAAAACATTTAGAAAACAAACACGTGCTTCGTCGAGATTCAAGTGAGCTCTGCAAGGTATGCAAGCACAAGCCAACTTATGGGAATTGTAGTTTTTTTATGCAGTAAGGTATAGTCGCGAGTCTTACGTCATCATTTGGTCATGTAGTTAGCTAACAACACATCGCAACGGAGAGCCTTGGTATGTCGTAGTCACTGTGTGAAATACTGACTTTATATGTATTGTAAAAGCAGCGGATACCCCGTTGCTCTCGTTGATAAGTGTGTTTTTGTTGTTAGCGTGTCTTCTGCTGTAGCTAATGTTACTCGACTAGCCGTTTATCTTAACCTTAGCTCATGCCGTCAGTTTGTCGGTGCCACTCTGTAATATTTACTCGTTGACATACATGTTAGGCTGCACTCGGGCAAATAAGCAGGAAACCATCAGAAATTTAAAACCAGTAAGGTCACCGCCAAGTTTAGAGCAGATTTGTTGAATTTAAGTAGCACGATTCAAGCTAACTCTGCTAACTGCTAGCAAATAAATGAGGGATTGTCGGTTTTCTGTCGTTCTTGTAACCTTATGCAGTGTGTCTGGATGTAGGGATGGCGGGTGAGAGTGGCGGAGAGGACGTAGTTTCAGAGTACCTGGGCCAGAATCCGCAGCTGGCCCAATGGGTCGAAACGTTCAGAGGCTACTGTGAGAGCAACAAGCAGTGGCTCGCTCGGAGAGAGTTCATTCTGAGGAACATGGAAGGTTTCCCTACGGTGGAGCCAGGAGTCCCCAGCAGCGGCCTAGACAGGCTGCTCTCTTTGTCCATGGTCTGGGCTAATCACGTTTTTCTCGGCTGCAGGTAGGACACGCTACTGGAACAGAGTTGACAACCTGCCGATACCTTCTGTTCAGATGAGAGTTAATTTTTGTTACCTGTTAAATCCCTCAGCTATCCACCGGCTGTGATGGACAAGATCAAAGAGATGGGAGAGGGGATACATGTCCAAGATGCTCCTGTTCACAAAACAGGGAAAGATGAACTCATGGGCAAAGGAAAGCGGCCTGCTTCAGCTGGTAATGCAGTGCACATTTTTAACATTTGGGAAAACCATTAGCTAGTGTTTAATGGGGTCCAGTTTTTACTGGTGCTGCTTGATAATGACATTAATCATAATCAGGATTATTTAATTTGATTACGTGTTTATCCCAGAAAAGTCATGCATTTATTACACTTTTTTTTCCTTGAACTTCAAATATTGCTCAGCCAATTTCAAACCAAATAAATAACCCAATAAAAAGGGAGACAGGACCACAGGGTCAAATGGTCAGGAGATGTTTTGTTTTTTTTTTCCCCTTAAACCTTGAAGCCCACCTGTCACAGGCTCCAGGGTGGTAACAGAGCTGCATGCCAAGTGCCTCACAAAAGCAGGCCAAGCATGAAACATCTGTAAATCCAGGGACAACAGTGAGCATGCTAAAGGCACCTGTTAATGATCCTTCTGAAAGTTCACTGGTGAAACCTTGTTATAACTTTTACTTCCTGTTGACCAAAGGCTCTGTCTATCATCTCGGCTCCAGCTGAGCTTTGGCTGTTCAGCGAGGGGCAAAGTTACAGTACTGTAAAGAAAAGGGGGATTTACAACACCAGGCAAAACAAGAGCATGTTTTCAAAAATGAATGCAGAAGAATAATTTTGTGTCAACTATCTAATCGTTGGAAGCCAAAATTGTAATTGAAATATAATGCAAATAATCGACAAAGCCTAGTGCTTGCCTGAAATGTATCCAATAATTCTTAACTTCCAGGGAATATACAGGTGACAGAAACATGCAAAACTCTGGTCTTTTATTGAGTTTTATTGTGTTAAAAGGTGTTTCTAATAGGCTGTTTTTCTTTTGTGTGTACAGGTGACATTAACACACCTGTAAAGGTGATCGAATCAAAAACAGTCACAAATTACAACAGGATTAGTCCTTCTGCAAACAAGTCTTGCTGCTTGTCCCGCATTTTGAAGCACCCCTGGATTGTAATTTGGAAACATTCTAATTAACTTGAGTTTTAATAAAATAACCACATGTGTAGACTCAGTCAAATCTGAGTAAAAACTGCGTTAAAAAGCTTGAATTAATTTAAGGTTTTAAAATATTATTTTTCTCACAAAGGGACACTTCTTCAGCCATGTCAATTGTCCTATAAATTTCAGTTAGATTATTTAAGTGCCATCGCTCACATATTATTTAAAAAGTCAAAGTTGTTAATGCCATGCTTAAAATGCTGGCGTTTATTGTGATTGCATTAGATTCAAATACTATTAGTGTGTTTGTGCTGAATTTGGAAGTGCGAATTTCAGAGGTCCCAGTCAGAATTTTCAACTGGAACGCCTTCTCGAGTTGGCTTTCCAGCTTGGAAAGTTGATGTAGCCCCACCGATCCTGATGTAGCAATTTAAAACAGCAGCTGTGAACGTAAACAGTAGTAAAACGTAAAACCTTTAATCTATACCGTTGTGTATTTTTGACTCGCTAAAGCCATCTGCCGAGCATTGACTAGGATCTAATAATAATAATAAGAGAATAAGATAGTGTTTATTTGTCACATGCGCAGTTATACACAGTACAATGCACAGTGAAATGTATTTTGTACCTGCAACATATATACACACACATATAAATAAGAAGAATAAAAATAAGTCATTCACGCTATACACTATATACTATACACACTTTACATGGAGTTATAGAATATTATAATATTTACATTGTGCAATAATAGTCCAGATCTATCTGTGAATGTGCTGCAGCACTTTTTTTAAGTACAAAAAAACCAAGCACTGTGCTGTATTGCTAACAAGGCATAAATGTCTCTACCTTTCTAAGAGCCAAAACAGTTTCTGTTTGCTTTACGTTTCTGACTTCACTACTGTAAACACCATAACCCATAAAAACAGAGTTTGGGTTACCTTGAATAGCCTTTACAAATGATGTGACTAATCTATTCATAGATTCGATGGTGAGAAGGTTTCCTAGTTTTCTGTAGCTTGTTACAGACCAACAAAACATTTCACTGCTATTTTCTGTTGCTGTGGGGTTTCAGTGTAATTACCTATGTGCAGGGTTTTTTTTCCCTTTACACACCCACACCTGAACCTGTTTCCTCGTTAAATGTTGATCCCTGTGCCATCACTGTCTTGCCTGCTGTGTCTTTTGCAGAACTCGATGATGACAGCTGTGCGTTTAGAGCCAAAACTGGGCCTAATGAGCTCGACAGTCGACCTGCGGTTAGGACGGCAGCACGGTCTGGGAGTCAGAAGCTGGGACCACCTCCACAGGCTCCAGCAGAGCACCAGCCCTTCTTCAACCGCCTCTACAAGGCTGTGGCGTGGAAGCTGGTGTCGGCAGGGGGCTTCGGGCCCAACTTGGACCATTTTGAAATACTTCGCAGCTGCGTGGAGTCCTGTAAACAGACCCTGACATGTGTGTTTGTGCCACTGAAGGACATTACAGGCCTCCCCGCAGGCCGCACACAGAAGGAAGGCCACGTGTGTGAAATTCGCTGTGAGACTGTCTTCATGGGCACGGGATACGGGCGCGACGAGGCCGCTGCCAGAGCCATGGCTTCCAAAGAAGCCCTTAAAGTATTTCAGGGGCGAAAAGTGACTGTAAAGATCTGTAGGCGGAGGTACAAAGGGAAAGACGTGGATGATTTGATGCTATTGGACGAACAGCCGCGGAGCCAGGGCTTTCCTCCTGCTCTCAGCTACCCTTTTCAGGATGAGCAGCTGGAAGAGAGTTCTGCATAGAAGCTTATGCTGAACGGAGCTACTGAAGGCATTCATGACTGTGTCGGGACCAGACTGTTATGCAGCTGACCATCAGAGCTAAACCAGAGAATATTAGGTAACCTGGAGCATTAACTATCATGGTGCATTTCACACAATATGTTGGTGTCTTAACACAGGTGATAGACAAACATCTGTGCACGATCACCAAAATAATAAAACTAGTCCCAAATCTGCAAAAATAAATAAATAAAAAATCACTACACTAGTCACAGTATTTTTCAGCCATTTTCAGAGTTGTAAAGGCAGCAAATAGTGTAACAAAGTGTGTAGAGGTGGCATATGTGCCACCATTTAAAAGTCAAACAGCCGCTAACAAGCTTAACTGCAATATTACATTTGGATATGACTGTTTATCCCAACACAGTGAATAAAACAGTTTGGCCAGTACTTCATGTTAATAGTAGTGTAGACGGTTTTCCCCCCTCGATTTCATTCCCGTTGTGACAGTTTTTCTTCTGGTGATTTTATGCGTGTAACTGGGTACAGTAACACACACAGTTTTACTTTCCCAGACTTTAATAGAGTTTCAGTTTGTTTTAGATTCCAACTCACGTCTTAGAAGGGAAATGAGACACATGGACTCACCAATAACTGCAAAAAAAACAAATACAGTCACTAATTTTTTTCTAAACATGATGTACTGTTCCTTAGTGTTTGTACTGAGAATATTAAAAAAAAACAGGCACATCAATACTGGTTTTATTTTGTGAACTTTTTATTTCAGCAATAAATGTCAGATTTTTTTTTTTTTGTAAACTTGTAACTAGTTGTAATGACATTCTTATTCCACCATGACCTGCAGTTTAAGGGGGTCCCATTATGCTCATTTCCAGCTCCATGTTTATATTCTTTGACTAGAGTAGCTTTGCATGATTCACAATTCAAAGCCATTCTTATTTATCTTCAGTTCATCCTGTCTCAAACAAGCTGTTTTAGTTCCTTTCCCTCTCATCCAACTTTATTCTGATTGGCTGCCGCACATGAAAAGCAGGGGGACCGGGTTGCTGTGCTCATAGCCAAAGCTGAGTGTGCCTGAAAGAGCCGAATAAGGGCTACCCGTTCTCATTGATGTCATGCAGAGCCCAGAGCAGAAAAAACAGACAGCTTTTGGCTCACATGGGATTACTTGCATATTCCTTGACCCATTTTTTTGTTATTGTTGTTTAATATATAATCCCCTGTTCATGAGCAGAACTGCACCTCATTGAATTTGTCTTCAATTTTCTTGATTAGCTAAGATAAAAAGTGTGTTGGTCAAATCTAAATTCAGATAAACTTCTCAAAACCCAGTTAGTGTGATGATTGCTGAAGTGATTTCCAGTTTTGATGGAACTAGCATTACAGGCTAAAGTGAATTTAAAAAAATGCCCACACAGGTTCTAAAAAGACTTGTTTTTTTTTCATTCAGACTCCAAATGCCAACTAGTGGCCATTTTACTGTACACAGAATAACTAAATGCTACTGCTTTCATTTTATATTATCATATATAAGTTGACTGATTTAAAAGAGAGAGATGTGTTCTATGTTTAAAATATTTGGTTGTTAATATAAAGAATATTCATTTGGACACTGTGTGTATTTCCGATGTGTTTGAGGGTAAAGTGCAGCCGTAAACATGTGATTCATGTTTTTCTTTTCCAGTCTGAGTTGAAATTCAACAGGGTTGCATTAAAGTGCAAATATCTATACTGTTTCATGATATTGTACGTTTACACAAGTGGTCCTGTTTCTATATATTTTTAAATAAAATTTAAACTAAGCCGAGTGTCTTTGGTATTCACCTACAGCACCTGAACTTGAGATGTGATACTTGCAGCCTCAAACTTAATGATCTCAGTTCACTTCAAGAATTTGCGACAAGTACAGAATTTTGCTGAGTTGTGTCACATATTTCCTCTCATTAGCTTTAATTAGCTCAAGTTCATACACAGCTGCACTCCCTGACTCAGTAGCTCATTAGAGATGGGAGAAAGATAGCGGATCCAATAATCAGGAGCTGTCAGTGATTTGACTGACATTCATGCTTGACCTCCTCCCACAGTTCAAATTGACCTATTGTTTATATAAGCAGGCTTCAGGCCTCTTTGACACAGCTGACTGGACTGCATTCGCATGGCTGCACCACATTTTTTTCCCACTGAACACAAGCAATGATGCACTCTTGATTTATGGTTGAAACAGGAAAATGATGAGTGGCAAATGGGCACATCACATTTGCATGGCCTATTCAGAAAGCTCCAGCTTATTAGACTATGGAAATATTTGTTTTGCGTAAACCTAGCACACCACACACAGTCCCTTTGGGTGAATGTGTTTTGTCATATCTTATGTACAACTTGATTTGGTTGATTTCAGAGTAAGTCCCAGCATTCACCACTAGAGGGCAGCAGTGTTTACCTGAAATACTGAAGTAGTTTCCCACATGGTGTTTATGTTGGTTCATGCATTAAGACTAGGGATGGCACGATACCACTTTTTTAGGTCCAATACCGATATTTTATCTGCCGATAGCGATACAAATCCGATCTTTAAAAAAAACAAAATTTTGATTTCAAATGCCTGGATACATTTTACAATCGTCAACAGTCTCACACACAACAAAATCAAAATCTTTTAGTTGTCCCACGTACAAGACTAAGAACCAGGGAGGGGCAGAGCTTTTCAGGCAGTGGCACCAAAGCTCTGGAACTGTTTAACACTCCAGCACCATTTAGCTGACTCTGTGGAGTCTTAAAAAAAGCAGTTGAAAACTTTTCTGTTTAACCAGGCTTTCTGTTGACTTTATTTTTAATTCTTTTTCTTTTAATATGGTAATGTTAATATGTTTTTAACATGGTGTTTTATCTGGGTTTTTTGATATTGTGTTTTAATTATTGTACAGTGCTTTGTGACTTTTTGTCTGTGAAAAGCACTAAATAAAT
>JASGAU010391584.1:0-16565 GCA_030220045.1 Australoheros facetus | reverse complement strand
TATATGTATATGTATATTTACATAAGTACTTGCTGTTTTCTAACTGCTTTCATCATCAAAGTCTGTGCAACCAAAGGAGTGAAATAATATTTTTCTGTTTACAGTGACAATTTCTGTAAAATGATAAGCATGAAGCTGCAGTTATTATCAGGTGTTAGAACATCAATAAACAGCTGCCCGTCATTTATTTTTATCAGCACACAGCTCAGTGTTATGGTTGTTTGAGGCTAGCACCGACATTAAGATGTGAATCTTCTTCTTCCGGCATTATTTTGTAGGCAATTTCCCATCTATTTTTAGGTATCAGTGGGTACAGGCTGTGTTAATGGAAGTAGTGTCAGCAGTGTTGTTTGTGTCTTCTCTAGCAAATCAAAACAAAGGTTTTGCTATATGATTTATTTATTTATTTATTTGTGGCAGTCATATCAAATATAAATAATCATAATCGTCATGTTGTCACAACAACCTTTTAACATATTTAATTAAGTCTGGATTACACTGAATTTGATTTTCTCATAACTAGAACTACTAGAAAAGTAACCTGTATTTTTTTTAATTGAAATAATTCTAAAAAGTAGATTTAAATATCATGTGTTTTTGTTTTTGTTTTTTTAGGGAGACCGTGGGTCACCTGGAGTCAAAGGAGAAAGGGTATAATGACTCTGTGTTGCTCTGTGGTTAAACACATTGATAAAATTTGTATCTATTTATCGCATAAGATCAAACAAGATATGTGCATGATTTACAGCTTTGTATTGAGGTAAAAGCACCAGCAACACTTGTAGTATACNNNNCATCAAACCACTAGAAAAAAGGCCAGATACAACTGTTCAAACTATCAAACTATAAAGTTATTCTTTATTATATAGCTGTTGCTACAGATTTATCCTCTTCAGACTTTATGTGCTTCTTTGTGCACTTTTGAAGTAGGTGAAGTTGTGCAAGAAACCTCTATTCTGTCCTTGCAGCTTTATATTTACTGTATCTGTGTGTCATGGTAAAAAAGAAAAGTATACCCTCTTTCAATTCTGAGGTTTTATGCATGTGTAGGTAGGATTCCTGTGTATGTGGCTTCATGGTGTAGTAGTTTGCATATTTGTTTAACGTGCAAAAGATCCCCATTATGCAGAGGAGTTCATGGTCAACTCAATGACTGCAAGGTGCTTTTTACCATAACTGTACTTACATTAATTTACATATTGAGTTTACAACTGAATTCCTTTCTACAGGGCAGTGTGCTTCAGATCCAAGGACCTCGTGGCTATAAGGGGTCCAAAGGACAGCCGGTGAGATCCCATTGAATTTTACATATTTTTATCCTCTTACTTGTTCCACTTACATTATACAGGTTCCCTTCAAGACATACTAAAACTACATTATTTTATAACTTTGTATATCCCTGGCATGTCTCTACCCAAGCCAACAATTATGACTAGAGATGATGAAAATAAAGGCTATAAGCTTAAAAACTAAGTGTGGGATTACCAAGAAATTTCCTTTAAATATAACATGCAAAAGCTAAGAAATGAGCAATGAAGAAGAGTGTGTGCATTTGGTTATAGGGTGAGCAAGGTTCACCTGGTTTTGATGGGGATAAAGGAGAAAAAGGCGAGGACGGTCCTCCTGGAGTCAAGGTAATGAATCCAGACACAAAGTTGTTTAGAGTTTGGGAAATATTGCAGTACAGAGCATAGTAGCAATCACGTTTTGTTTAGTACCACATGAAATTGAACCTACAATCTAATAAATTAATTGTTTTTAAAAGGGTGTAAAAGGTAATGCTGGTACTAAAGGTGCAATGGGAAGGTTTGGAGCACGGGGTCCAGTAGGCCAGAAAGTAAGTGGGTTAGGCATCATTATTATTTCAAACATTCAGTCATTTCTGGCAGCGCTGTGTGTGAAATTGTCATTTTAATCTACAGGGAGATCCAGGAGAGCCTGGACTCAATGGAGTAATGGTACTGAAATTAACATTTTGAAGCCAAAATTCAGTATTAATTTAGGAGGATCAATTGAGATAATATCAATTTAATTTGATTTAAGGGTCGCAATGGGGCTGATGGGCTGGATGGAGCCAAAGGGGAAAAAGGAGACAATGGACAACAAGGGCAACAGGGCAATCAGGTACAAACAGTATACAACTATTTACAACACTTTTGATTTTTAAAGATTCAAACACTATGTATTTATTTAGTCATTCTTTTCATTTCTCTATTTTTTTTCCACAGGGGGATCCAGGAGAACCTGGCTTACCAGGAGAGAAAGGAAAGAAGGGAGTGAAGGTGGAGAGTGAATATTTTTTTTACTGTTTTCACATTGATTATTTTTTCCCACTTTCCCACCTGTGTGCATGTTTTAATGTGTTAGGCAATATTTCATGCTTTTACAGGGTTTGAGAGGTTTTCCTGGGCGCACTGGGAGCAATGGTCTGAATGGAGAAAAGGTTATCCCTTAATTTGATTCTTATTTGATTATTGAAGACCTGTGTTAGGTTATGTAACCATGCTATGTGAGTAATTATCTATGTATACTCCATATATGTCACGTATGTCCCTGCAAAACAGGGAGATACAGGGTTACCTGGCACTCCGGGCATACCTGGACTGAATGGGCTCACAGGGCGTAAGGTAAGCATTTAAGTGTGCATGTATTTCTCCTTCTTCTTACTTTCCAAATATGCACACAAAAATTAATTTGTATTTCTGATTTTGTGAAATTTTAGGGGGACAAGGGAGAAGGGGGAATCAGTGGTGCTGATGGTGATCCAGGAGTAAAAGGGGAAAAGGTTTATAAATTCAAAGCAGTATCACTCATGATTTCCTAGCCAGCTTGTTGCAGAGATAATTTTTATTTAATTTTTTATTAAAAGAACTTGAAATCTGTTTATATTTATGTAATGATATAGATTAGTTATGTTTACCCTTCACAAAAATTAAGCAGCGTATCAATGTGATTTACACTCTTTTAATTAATTCAGGGTGCAGCGGGTTTCCCGGGTTTCCCAGGTTTTAAGGGGTCAGCGGGAAGTCCAGGAAAAGATGGTGATATGGGACCACCAGGACCACCTGGCCCTCGTGGGGGCACAGGGCCTAAGGTACAACATGCCAACCTCCTTGGATACTTGTACTTGTGCATGAAACATAGGCTCATTATCATACTAATACTACAGTCTAATTATCTGCTGTCAGTGCAGTAGTTGATCACTTGTTTAATGAGGTATTTTTTACTCAACACCGAACCTGAATACCACAGTCTTTACCTGAATGATGCAGTCACAATATATTCACATAGCAAAAACTGAGCCTTGGCAGCACTTAAAAGCTATGGGGCCAAATTAGAGACTACGAACATAGAAGCACAAACATGCAGTGAAGTATGCAGTGCAGGAAAGATAATTCTATAAAGGTATATGTGTTATCAGGGTCTTGTAATGTATCATTTTTTGGATGGAGCTGGTTTCTTAAATTCATAGTCCATTTATGGGAAGAACAGGCACCTGTGCATACATAGCTTATATAACTTACTCACAAATACATTTTTGGACTTGAAAACCCAACAAGAGACTAAATATGTGACAGAACACAATGAGCATGAGCTGAGCTTGATTATAGTCATCACCGTGTCTTTGTAAGAGAGTGGCACCAGCAGAGGAAACAGAAGAGACATGTCCTCAATTAAAACACATGCGCGCGCGCACGCGCGCACACACGCACGCACACACACACACCAGATCAGAGGTCTATTTCTGTCTGCAGCTTTCAAATAATATCTTACTCAATTAGCTCCTTTCAGCTACAATTACTAGACTCTCAGTGTTGACAGAGAGTGGCTGGAAACCTCTAATGAGGATATGCCAAGGATGTGCCTAATTGGTCTGTCTTTCATATTGTTTAGAAGTAAGTGATGAAATGTGGACATCTTTCTTGTTGTTGATGATATCAAGGTGTTGCAATAAAAAAAATGCATTTTCCCTGCATGCACTTAATTTTTTTTTGTCAAACAGGGCGAGAAGGGTAAAAGAGGCAGACCGAAGAAGTGTCAGATGGGAGCACCGGGGACACCGGGGCAAAGAGGAGAAAATGTGAGATACACAGGACTCGCATCTCTACACAAACTTCTTCAAACACATGTGCAATTCAGAAAGCTCCGCTCATTTATGCTATTTTCCGTAACTCTTCACACAGACATTTTCTTTAGGTTAAATTAAAGTCTATAGTGTGTTTTATATTCACAATAAATAATAGTGACTAGTAATGACTCAGATTGATTGCAATGTATTGGAAATATGTTAACAAATTCAATTGCAGTTATTTGCAAACCTTTGTTTGCCAAAATAATTGTTTGAGAGTGATTGCAGTCAATCCAAGTTGGCCTGGGATTGTTTGGAGACAGGTTGCCTCCCACCAAAGCGGCCTGTGCAAGTGGTTGCCTAGAGGTTGAGGGTGTTGCATGCTCAGCCTCTGGGCAACCAGTTGTTTGCTGCGCTACTTGCAGCAAACTAATTCAGTGCAATCACTGGGCAACCATTGATTTTTCCTACTTGAAAAGAGTTTGCCATCTTATTTTTACTGTAGTGTGACTGAGCCATTAGAAAAATTTGATTTAAATGAAATTGTTTAAAATGCATTACACACAGTATTGTTTGCCTGAAGTTTCTTTCTGGTCACCAAGAAAATATTATCTCTTCTTTAAGATCTTTTCACGATTGGACTCCAAAACAGTGATGATCCAACGACAGAAAAGATTAAAAGATGCTTAAGGTTTCTATTAAATTATTTTGATACTTTGATAATGTAAATTATGGATAATTATTTAGTTTACAGAGTTTAGCTCTGTTGCACCTTTACTACCAACATTTTTTCCTACAGCATTAAAAGTTAGGCAGCCACTTTTGATAAGTGTACTCAGCAGCTAAACCAGGGATCCTCAAATCCAGGCCTCGAGGGCCAGTGTCCTGCAGGTTTTAGATGTGTCCCTGATCTAACACACCTGATTCAAATGGCTGAATTACCTCCTCAGTATGCAGTCAAGTTCTCCAGAGTCCTGCTAATGATTTCTATATTTGACTTAGGTGTGTTGAAGCAGAGACACATCTAAAACCTGCAGGACACCGGCCCTCGAGGCCTGGATTTGAGGATCCCTGAGCTAAACAAACACACCCCTCCCATCACTGTTCTTGGAGAAGCTCTGTCCTACAGGCACCAATATCTGGGCTAGCTTACCAACTTTTGTTTTTAGGTCATTGTGGCTACGTAATGTGCAAATGCTGTACCACGATACAATTACACACAGCAAATAATGCAATAATAAAGTCACTAACGTTAGCTGTGTTAGCAAACCGCTGCTGTAATTCCTGTAATGGAAGCAGCATGTGGAGTGCAAGATAGTTTTTAAGAGCCAGAACACCATCTTCAGAGAACAATAATCACAACTCTCCTGCTACTACAGCTAGGTTGCTGTGGCTAATACGCTGAAACAGCAGCTTATCCAAATTATGAAGCAGAAAAGGCATTTTCCACCTCTGTCTTCAACTGGCAGCTGTGTTTCCTTTCAAACGTCACCAATGTCAGTTGGCCTCTTTGACTAATCATACCGTTTCCTTTTTAAATGCACCCAGGCAAAAATTCTCCTGCTTCCCTGTTTCAACGCTTTCTTGTCCTGTGCACAAGCAAAAATGGCCCTTGTTGCTGACTGACTGGAATAGTCAAACTAAAATAAACTAAAACTAACAAACTAAAACATATGAAATAAAGTTAATTTACAGTTGTAAAAAAGTTTCCACAGGAGTCTATGCAGTCCTTTAGCAAATTAAGTACACTATGATTCAGGAACTTTTAGAACCACCTTTAGCAGCACTATCTTGAAGAAATTGTTTGCTGTATGACTGTCATATTGTTGTGGAGGAATTTTAGCCCAGTCTTCTTTACAACATTGCTTCAGTTAATTGAGGTTTGTGGGCATTTGTTTATGCACAGCTCTCTTAATATCCTGGCACAGCATTTCAGTTGTGTCAATGTCTGGACTTTTGTAGATTTGTTACAGAGTTTGGGATCATTCTCTTGTTGCATGACCCAGTATCAGCAAAGCTTTAGCTGTCGGCCAGATGTCCTCACATTTGCTTTGGTATACAGAGGACTTCATTTTTGACTCAATGACTGCAACGTGCCCAGGTCCTGTGGCTGTAAAACAATCCCAAACCATGCTTACATTTAATATTAGATGGTTTTGGTTTTCTCCAAACGTGACACACTTTGGTCTTGTCTATCCAAAGGACAACGTTACTGTGTTTTTTTCAGATGCAAATTTGCAAACATAAGTCATGCTGCCATGTTCTTTTCAGAGAGAAGAGACTTTCTCCAGCAAATTCTTCCAATCAAGCCATAATTGTTCAGTCTTTTTATACGCCCGTTGAAAGACAGGACCTATTATGTGATCCCATGGTAGGTGGGCGAGCGGTATCCATTGCATTGTCCACTCAATAACTTCGGCCTACGCTTACCAAACTTCATGGGTAGATAAGGTTGGGATTGTATTTGGCGTCACTGGAATCAAGGTCAAAGGTCAAGGTCACATTGTAAAAAAAAAATTTTTTGTTTTTTGTTACTTTTTTTCCATATCCACTTCATATCTAAGAAATGGTTTGAAGGATTTTAATGAAACCTTGCATGATTGTTTTCCATATCAAGACATTATGCAGAGATCAACTCCTGGAGGTCAAAGTCAAAAGTCAAGGTCACACAATTATAAAATCTTTGTTTTTCATGTGACAACGAACAGGGTAAATGCAGTGCAATGGGCATATTTTGCCCCACTAGGCTGCGTTCTTGTTCTACTTTAAAGTTTAACATTCTAAAATGTAGTCTGAGTTTTGGATTTTCTTTGGGGTTTTTTTAATGTTCATTTCTGTGAACCAGACCAACAAAACACCAAAACTTCCGTTTTTATAGCGGTGGTCACACTTGGAGTGAAAACTTTCTTTTCCACGTGACTGTTATTCCTGAAGATGTCCAACAAGCCAAAATAAGTGAAATTACCTGCATGGGTACTTTTTGCTTAATTAAATATTGTGGGTGTGTTTATTTTAGAGCAGTGTGTGTCCAGATATTTTGTTGTGGAATTACACTGGTCACTTTTTGCAAATGACAGTAAATTGTGTGACTCTCTCATCCAAGATAAATATGTAAATATGTTTTTCTTATAGGGTAAAGTGGGTATTGAAGGAGTAAAAGGGGAGAAAGGAGAGCCTGGACTTTCAGTACGTCTTTATCATGCATGCACACTCACATTAAAAAAAAAAAAAAAACTATGGGTAAAAATTGACTTGTTATTTAAATTATTCACATTCTTGCATTTCTTTGTTTCAAGGCTGAAGAAGTAAAGGAGCTAGTCAACCAGGAGGTGGTAGAAAAGTGCGGTAAGAGTGTGCTTGTGCGCATGTGTTATTCATTTGTACATCTTGATCCTCCTATAGTACGTGCACTTGTACTTCATCCTTGAGTGATTAAACGTGTGCCTCTAGATAAGCCTACATACTGCGAGTGCGTGGTTATTTGTTGTAGAGCTCCTGTGGCAGCATCATGGCACCCGTGTGTGTTGAGCCATCTGCTATGTTCTCTCAGAGGAACACGCCTCATGGTGCCAGCAACAGCAGAGCCATTCACAAACACAAGACTGCCATTAAGTAGAATGCCTCACCCAGGTTCCACTGCACATTCACCATATTTAGAGGTTTATTGTCTGCAGCACACCTTTTTTACAGAAGACATTTTGGCATCCCACAGCTGGAAAACACATGTGTGTATATGGAAAGATATATATAAAACACCGTGAGTTAAAGCACAATTTGAAATGATCTTAAAATAAACTCCATTAAATTTATTGTAGAATATCCAGACTACATTTTGCATCTTAAAGGCTTCGGTTTTCCTGCTGCCTGCCAGTAATGGCAACACACGTTTGCTTCTCAAATATGTTGACTACCTACAAGTGGTTGATGTGAAAATATAGTCTAATTTGCAGCAACTTTATTTAATTTTTGCATGTGATACCAGAGCACAAACAGTCCACTGACTGATGAATTGTTCCACCTATAATCTGTGAAAAGATGCTAGGGTTTTTATGTGTGTGTGTTTGTTTGCTTGTTTCCTGTTGTTGGTCTTCATTAAGAAACAGCACTCCCTCTTATTGACAGAAACACTTTACATGGAAATAAAGCATAAACTAATAAAAATAAAATGAGCTGAAGGGTATAAAAGAATAAAAATTGCAGGTAAGCACATCATGCCACAATCTAAAGAAACTCAAGAACAGATGAGAACTAAAGTCATTGAACTCTATCAGACTAGAAAGGGTTACAAAGCCATTTCTAAGGATTTGGGACTCCAGTGAAGCACAGTGAGAGCCACAAATGGAGAAAACCTGGAACAGCGGTGAACCTTCACAGAAGTGGCCGGCCTATCAAAATTACTCCAAGAGAGCACTGACAACTCATCCAGGAGGTCACAAAAGAACCCAGAACAACATATCAAGATCATCTTTAATTATTGTAGGGTCTTTACCTTACAATATAAAGCACCTTGAGGTGATTGTTGTGATTTGGCACTATATAAATTGAACTGCAGGCCCCACTGGCCTCAGTTAAGGTCAGTGCTCATGATTCATCAATAAGAAAGAGACTGAGCAAAAATGGCATCCAAGGTGAAAACCACTGCTGACCAAAAAGAACACAAAGGATAGTCTCACGTTTGCCAACAAAACATTTTGTTGATCCCCAAGACTTTAGGGAAAATATTCTGTGGACTGATGAGACAAAAGTTTAATTTTTTGGAAGGTCTGAGTCCTGTTATATCTGGCATAAAACTAACACAGCATTTTATTAAAAGATCATCCTACCAACAGTTAAGTAGTGTGATGGTCTGGGGCTGCTTTGGATGACTTGCTGTAATTGATGGAACCATGAATTCTGCTCTCTAACAGAAAATCCTGAAGGAGAATGTCATGCCATTAGTTCATGCCCTGAAGCTCAAGCACATTTGGGTTATCCTTTAGGAAATTGGTCAGAACCACACCAGCAAGTCTACCTGTGAATGGCACAAAACCTTTTTTTGTATTTCCTCAGGTGATCTTTGTCTAATGTTAAAAATTTTTTTGATGATCTGAAACATTTAAATGCAAAAAATATGCAAAAAACTAAAACAAATCAGGAAGGGGCAAATACTTTTTCATGACACTGTATATACAGTATAGCATAATAGTAGAAGGAGCTGTTTGACATTGGCAGAGAACATTTGGCAAGTTTTTCATGGGCACAACCCATGCATCCACTGACAACAGCATTTTTGGCATGATGTTTTTATGATTGCAGGATTGGAATACAAGTTCATGGTAAAATCTGTTGACCCAGATGCAACAACTGCAGTGACTAAGAATGAAAATGACCCCAAAAATGTGGTGAAATCTGTCACCCGTAAACTCCATGAACCAAGTATGGAAGGAAACATGGCAGATAACGTGGAAGAAGAGCACCCACAAAACCAGACTGGTAAGAAGTCAAAAAGCACAAGTAGCTGTTTGCAGGGTCAGAGCCTCTGGCAAAACACGCAGATGCCTTAGATAGAGTGTGACTGTGTGTGGCTAAATAGCTACATATATCAACCTTATGTGGAGCAGCTGTGATGCAGGCAATTAAAAATGTGTTGTCTTCTGACAAGGACAAAGTAAACAAGACTGCCTACATGTCACAGATACCGTGTCATCCATTCTGCACTCTTGAGAATCATGTTGCTGTGGTTTAGTTAAAAGCTAAGGTTAAAGCACCACTAAGCGCACCATATCTGATTAGAGGTACATTATTCTGTGCCAGGTTGTTTTTCTTTAAACTTTTAGGAAATCTACAGGTGAGGCAAATATCCCAGAATTGCAACATACTCGGTTTTAACCCATGTAGGGATCTTTGTTGCATGCCAAACCCAGCTTAACTTTTCCATTTTTCTCATCAGTTTCTCCACTGTGAACTAAAAAAAAAGAAGAGAAACAGTCTCACATGTCATGATGCTCATCAGCCAATACAGCCACAGGCAGAAATTGCTTTCTGCATCCCAAATTATTGTAATTCTTGCTTCAGGTAAATAAACCAGACAACTGATCCAAGCACAAAGCTGTCATTGCCTTGTGTCAATGTCAACTGGTTTATTTATACATTACAATCATTAACTATAGTAAAGTGGCATTCATCTCATTCTGTGCTCAAGCTAATGATTTCGCACAAGCACAGCTCGGCATTCACACTTAAATTGAAATGTTTTTTGTGTTAACTTGTTGTCTTGTTGTGCAAAATCTGATGCTTTACAACGAAGATGGAAAGAATTCCTTTAGCATATAATTACATGAATTAACCTCATGGGAATAGCTGCTGTCACCTGTCCTCTTTGTAGTCTTTAAGCAGTCTACCTTAAGACCTCTGACCACTGACTCCTGACAGGCTATGAGTGCTGAAGGTCACAGGATCAAAGTTCTCAGTGAGGAATGAAGAATCAAGACGGATTTTCTTGACTAGTAACATCAGGGTTAAATATTTTATCACTATTGTAGTTCAAAACAATTAAAAAATTTAGATATATAGCTGTGGACAAATGGAGATGTCTAGGAGAGAGGGGCAGTATACTTTTTAATCAGATTGTTTAACATAATCAGGGTGAGAGGATGCCTGAGGAGTGGAGAAGTGTACTGGTACCGATTTTCAAGAACAAGGGTGATGTGCAGAACTGTAGTAACTACAGAGGGATGATGTTGATAAGATGGGAAAGAGCAGTTCAAGCTAGGTTAAGAAGAGAGGTGACAATCAGTTAGCAGCAGTATGGCTTCATGCCAAGAAAGAGCACTACAGATGTGATCCTTGCTTTGTAGAAGTTGGATGGAAAAGTATAGAGAAAGTCAGAAAGAGTTGCACTGTGTCTTTGTGGATCTAGAGAAAGCATGTGATAGGGTGCCAAGAGAGGAACTGTAGTACTGCGTGAGGAATTCAGGAGTAGCAGAGAAGTATGTGAGAGTGGTGCAGGACATGAATGAGGACAGCGAGACAGTGATGAGGTGTGCAGCTGGAGTGACAGATGGGTTCAAGGTGGGGGTGGGATTACATCAGGGATTGGCTATGAGCCACTTGTTGTTTGCAGTGGTGATGGACAGGTTGACAGATGAAGTCAGGCAGGAGTCTCTGCGGACTATGATGTTTGCAGACGACATTGACGACATTGTAATCTGCAGTGAGAGAGGGCCTGGAGAGGTGGAGGTATGCTCTTAAGAGAAGAGTAATGAAAGTCAGTAGAAGCAAGACAGAATGCATGTGTCTGAATGACAGAGAGACAGGTGTAACAGTGAAGATGCAAAGAGTAGAGGTAGTGAAGATGGATGAGTTTAAACACCTGGAGTCAACCATCCAAAACAGCAGGGGTGATCTGTGACAGAAGGAAAGCAGCAAGAGTGAAAGTGGTGGTTTACAAAATGAAAGTGAGACCTGCTAAAAGCTGGAGGTGGCAGAGTTGAAGATGCTAAGAGTTTCATTATGAGTTACCAGGATGGACAGGATTAGAAATGAGTACATCCCTGGGGCAGCTCAGGATGAGCAGTTTGGAGACAAAGTAAGAGAGCCAAGGCTTAGATGGTTTGCACATGTGCAGAGGAGGGATGGTGAATATACTAAACAAAAGATAATGAAGATGGAGGAAAAGCAGAAGATCACAGTGGCGATTCATGGATGTAGTGTAGAAAGGACATGCAGAGGGTTGGTGTAACAGAGGAGGATGCGAAGAATAGAGTCAGATGGAGGCAGATGATCTGCTGTGGTGACCCCTAAATGGAACAGCCAAAAGAAGAAGAAGAGTCTGCCAACATGTGCAATAATCATCAGGGTTTTGATATTTTATGTCGTCATTTTGATCTTTTGCACATGCACGTTTGGCTGTTTGGCTCATCCAGCCAAAAGACCAATGAGCTTATGCCATGATGTTTGTCATCCATCCATACAGTATTGGTCAGGGGTCTTCACCCAAATGGTGCTCAAGGTCAAGATTGTATTTTATGTGTAATAACCTGTGAATTGTGGTGGATCATGAGTCGGATGAGCTACTACGTTACTGATTTGAGGAATCAAGACTTTTCCTTCACTTTTCAGAACTGGAGGCTCCATCAGTTTTTTAAAAACAGTCTACTGTAACAGAAATATTTGGCTCTTCAGGTTGTACATTATTTCTTGAGTACCAAGCAGCAGTCAGAGTATGTAACAGGGTCTCTGCTGAGGCTGAATGAAGATGAGTGAAGAAATCAAACCAAAACATTCCTCCAGCAAATTTTGTTTTCAGAAAAATATTTATTGTACACATAAATTTTTAGTCATATCAAAGCAACTGTAAATCATGGACTTCATAGTCAACATAATACTTCTGCCCAAACTGTTTGCTGCCTGCTGGAGCTCCCTCTGTATCCTCCCACTCCTCCTTATATGTTAAGCATTGGGTATTGCTAAGTTGACCTGTGATTTAATTTTTCATGTGTATTTATAATCAGGGGATTAGCTCACCCAGCAGACCTTTTGCTTGATTTTTTTAATAGTCTCTTTTTTTTTATACTTTGTTGTGAGGGTGAATTCCTTCATGTTAGTGTCTCTCTCTGAACTGTGTTTATTGTTCACTTTCTGAATATAGTAATAACCTACATTAGTGATGTTGTTTGATAAAACCAGATGAAAAGAAATCAGTACAGCAAGCCTTGTAGAACAAACAGCTGAAGTGCTTTAAAGTTTGTTCCAGCTCTATCAATAATTTTTTAATGATATTTTTGGATTTCCCCTTTTATCACTTAGCTTCAATGCGAGCAGGACATGAATTCCCTCAAAAGTTTGTACTTTTATAGTTGGCATGAAAAACAAAAAGTTGATGAATGGAGACTCCAGAACTGTTTCTCACTTATGTGCTCAGCTGGATGAGCTAAAATGTAACTGGGAATCATAATGTCCAGTGGCGGTGGCTCTTTATTATCTACCAGTAATTGCGTTTGTTTCTGGCTTCAGATTCTCGTGATGGAGGGATTGTGGAGTGGGGACAGAGGAAGAAAAGAAGACTATTTGGAAGAAACATGGCAGGTGAGTTGCCAGGAAAACTGCTTTAGTTTGTGCCTGTTTCCCTCCCCTCTAGTTTCCCTTGTTTATTTGCTTTGTATTCAAATGTAAGTTTTTTGTTAATTTGTTTTTGAACAAATGAACACAAGATGGGAGAGAATGATCACAGTGTTCATGTCCAAACAAATAATCTGAAATGTATCTCATTCTGCAACTCAAATTCCAGTTCATAGTAAAGGTACTCCAACACCTCCTGAGAGTTAGCTACAGTCACTTGACGCTCTGTATTTTTAATATGGGGACCAGACTGTGTTATTAGCACACAGACCTGGGAGAAATATTAGCTTCCACAGCAAGTTTTCAGCAACAGCGTTCAACTATCTAGCCATAATTATGCCAGAAGCTTGTGGAAGGCTACCAAAAGTATCTGGTCAAAGTGCATGTTGCTAAGGGACATTTAACCAACTTTTAGTGGGCGTGTATGTATATATTTGAGCCTGTATGTATAATTTTGACCTTGTGTGGATTAGAGAAAATCCTAAATTAATTTAAACTTGTGCACCCAATTCTTCTTTTTGAAGTCACAAAATATGAAGGCTGTACAGTCACTCCACCCTGGAAAAATAACAGTTCAAAGAAGTCATTAAAAGCCCCAGAATTACTATGACATTCATGTCCATGATGAGTGCATGTAAGCTTCTGACCAAAACACTCATCAAAACATTATGAAAAAAAGATTTTCTTCAGCTCTGCTGAGAATCTAACATTTGTGAAAGTAGAGCAATTCTACAACATGTCAGCTTAAAGGGCAGCTTTAGCCTTCTTCTCATCTACCTCTTATGTACTTTCAGTAACAGATCGCTGCCTGGAGCCATTGTCAGAAGGGGCCTGTTCAGACTATTCCCTGCTCTGGTACTTCCACGCCCAATCAGGGGAATGCAGACCATTTGTTTACGGGGGCTGTGGTGGCAATCAAAATAGGTTCTCCTCCAGACAAGAGTGTGAGAGCTGGTGTGACACGGAGAGTCGAGGTGGGGGGGAACCAATCAGATCACACAGGAAATAATCCTTCAAACAGTTAATCCAGTGACTGAAAAACAAATCCTGCTTTGAAGCAGTTTTGGTTATACAATATGAATGTGTGGATACTATAGATGCTAAAAAAACAAAAAAAAAACACGTACACCTCCACAGCCCACAGAACCTTGGAGATGAAGCCAGCAACCCCCAAGCAAGATGCTTAATTTTGTACATAATTGTGTAAATGTTATTGTTTTGCATTTTGCAATGCTTTTATTTATATATTTTAACAGCTGTTTCTCAATTAGTTATATATGGATAATGTGATAACAAAGTGTGAATGATTTTTTTACATATATTTCACATAACGTATGCACATGTACGTATTATGTATTCTTGCAGCTGCATTACTGAAATCGACTGACAGAGATTTTGAATGCAGAAAGTGCCAAAAATAAACACAACTAAAAAAAAACACACAAAAAACAACCTTTATATTTGTGATTCGTCTTTTTCATGCCTGCCTCTTCCCTTTCCAGCTCTCTACAGCATATCTCTTTATATAACAGTCACCTTTCTTATGTTTTGTCAATTGCCCTACATCCTGTGTGGTGGAGAAATGAGAAGCTGATAGCTGACTGCCTGCTGACTCCTTCGCCACTACATATGTTTCTTTGGCAGGGGGTGTTATGGGTCAGGCTGGGAGCCAGATGAGGGGCCAACAGGGGCCCAGTGTGGGAGCTCACGCAGGGACTGTTTTAGAGGACTCTCCATCAGACCAGCTCAGCAGTAGCAGGGGATTCCTGTGTGGGTGTTGATGTGGGGGCAGCACGCATTGAAGTTTTTTGTTTTTTTTCTTCTGGCAGTGTGACAGTTAAAAATGCACGACACAATTTAGACTCTCAAGTTGCCAGGTTGATGCTCTCCAGTTCTTTTCATATCTCTAATCTGTTTTTTCAGGTTGGTTTGTAAAAATAGCTTCTTCAAGTTGACAGGGGAGACAATCCCCAAGAGGCTTCCTTCATATTAGTCACGATTCTGCTCTCTAATTTGCACCCACATGCACAAAGATGCTTGATACTTCTACTAGATACTGTAATACATAAAGAAATCTCATCATAAAATGTAAATTTTCATTGAATTTAAGCAAAAATAAATATTAAAACTTTCTTAAAGCATAAGCAAACATCAAATTTAAAGCTTAAAAAGAGCTTTGTTTACAAGTTGCCATCTGCTGCTTTTCTTTTAGGTGTCTCTAAACTCTGCGATTTACACCTTTTTTTAATCAACCCAGTCCAAAAAAAAAGGACAAATAGAGATATTTTCTTTTTGAATAAAACAACATTCTTGCTTTGCAAAAACACAAATCACTCATGAGAAGTTGCTTCTTAAGATTTTCTTGGACTTTGCGAATTCAGTGAAAACTTAAAACGACTTTATTATGACCACAAAACAAGTGATGATGAACTCCAACAGCAACACAAACCAGCGTCAATGTAATAAATGTGCAATTCCCCACTCCACCCCACCCCCCGAAGTTGAAGGGGGCATGTAGTTCCATCTCAGAGATCACTTGCAGAGGAAGCAGGAGTGGGAGGACATCACATTGCATCGTGTATCACAGAATGCAATTACTCCAGCTGTGAAGACTTACATTCATATTAATGAAGTTGAATGAAGTTGCTCATTAGACCCTGACCCAGCGCCCTTTGATGCTCTCTCCCCCTTGCATGATCTTTCTTCATTTTGACATTGTTATGTACATCGCTTCAGCTGTGCGTACACTCAGTGGCAATTAAAACACAATGTTCTCCAGAAAATCTCAGATATCTCTCCTCTTTTGAAAGACAAATAATTAGTGACTCATATACAGTAGTTTTTATATGTGGTGTCATTCACTTATTAAAGCTTCAAATGAAACTAATTCTTATCTCTTTATTAATAGATGTGAAAGTGATGTCAATGAAGACATCTGAAGGGGAAAAAACTTTTGATTTCTCTGCACCTTCATTCTTAATTCAATTCTACTTAGATATCCCTTTAAAGTCTTGTTTAAAATGAATATGTAATATGAGCTAAAGAGACACTGTTGAATTTGAAGGACTTCAGCTTTGCTTTGATAAAGAGAAGATTTTTGAAGATGTGGTTTTTATCCTTGCGGGTGGAAATGTTTGACTCCCTGCACCTATGCAGACTTGTTTAGGCTTGTTTAGTCTGACTCCTCCTTTGATTTTTCCTCTGTTTAACCTCACCATCCATTCATCGTCGCAACCTTATCTTTCTTTGACCTTATCTTTAAATATATATTTTTAATTACTTTAAATCAGAAAAAGTCCTGCTCTTTGTCTCTGAGGACTTGCCTGATATAATGCTTTTCATTGCAAATTTTGGAGCTTATTATAACGGGAGACATTTTTATTTGACTATTGGTCCA
>JASGAU010391582.1:0-10824 GCA_030220045.1 Australoheros facetus | reverse complement strand
CAGGCCTCTCCCTCTCTCTGTGTGGAGTTTGCATGTTCTCCCCGTGCTTGCGTGGGTTTCCTCTGGGTACTCCGGTTTCCTCCCACATTCCAAAGACATGGTTAATTGGCTACACTAAATTACCCATAGGTGTGAATGAGAGCGTGAGAGGTTGTTTGTCTTTCTGTGTTGGCCCTGCGACAGGCTGTACCCTGCATCTCGCCCTATGACAGCTGGGATAGGCTCCAGCCCCTCCGCGACCCTGAACAGGATAAGCGGAAGTGGATGGATCATGGTGGAGCGGTTTGTGTCCCAGGAGGTATGTTGTCTGGGGGTTTTGCCCCCTGGTAGGGTCTCCCATGACAATTTGCCAATTTGCTAGGGACACCTACCCTGTGGAAGATTCACCTGTGGAACTGTTTACCCTGCCCGGGATAAAGTTACTGGGGCCCCTAAATAAACACCATGTCTGAACATAAAGACGTCCCTAAGTGTCACACGGACACCCTAGATCGCAGGTCGATGATCGATTGTGTAATCGTATCATCAGATCTGCGGCCATATGTTCTGGACACTCAGGGTGAAGAGAGGAGCTGAGCTGTCAACAGGTCACAACCTGGTGGTGAGTTGGATCAGGTGGCGGGGGAGGATGCTGGACAGACTTGGTGCACCTAAATATATTGTGAGGGTGTGCTGGGAATGCCTGGCAGAGGCCCCAGTCTGCAAGATCTTCAACTCCCAACTGTGGCAGAACTTCAACAGCATTCAGAAGGAGGATGAGGACACTGAGTCTGAATGGACCATGTTCTGCACCTCCAATGTTGAGGCTGCTGCTTACAGCTGTGGCTGCAAGGTGGTTGGTGCCTGTCATGGTGGTTATCCCCAAACCAGATGGTGGTTACCGGAGGTGAAAGGAGCCATCAAGCTGAAGAAGGAGTCTTATCGAGCTTGGTTAGCTGACGGGTATCGGCAGGTCAAGTGCACAAGCGGTGGCCGAAGCAAAAACTCAGGTGTGGGAAGAGTTTGTTGAGGCCATGGAAAAAGACTTTTGGATGGTATCGAAATGATTCTGGCAAACCGTCAGGTGACTCAGGAGGGGAAAGCAGTGCTCCACTCACACGGTCTATAGTGTGGGTGGAGTGCTGCTCACTTCAACTAAGGCTATAGTCAGGCAGTGGAAGGAATACTTCGAGGACCACCTTAATCCCTCTGACACACCTTCTGTAGTGGAAGCAGAGTCTGGGGATGGGGGGATGACTCACCCATCACTGGGGGTGAGTTCACTGAGGTGGTTAAACAACTCCTTGGTGGCAGCCAGGACTGCCCTTTGTCACCGATTCTGTTCATAATTTTTATGGACAGGATTTCTAGGCGTAGCCAGGTGGCGGAAGGCTTCCACCTTGGTGGTGTCAGAATCTCATCTCTGCTCTCTGTGGATGATGCGATCCTGTTGGCTTCATCAGGGGGTGGCCTCCAGCTCGCAGTGGAATGGTTTTCAGCCGAGTGTGAAGCGGCTGGCATGAGAATCAGCACCTCTAAGTCTGAGGCCATGGTCCTCAGCTGGAAAAGGGTGGAGTGCCCTCTCCGGCTCAGGGATGAGTTGCTGCCGCAGGTGGAGGAGTTCAAGTATCTCGGGGTCTTGTTCACGAGTGACGGGAGAAGGGAAGCGGGAGACTGACAGACGGATCGGGGCTGCTTCTGCAGTGATGCGGACGCTGCACCGGTCTGTCGTGGTGAAGAGGGAGCTTAGTGTAAAAGCAAAGCTGTCGATTCAACAGTCGATCTACGTTCCTACCCTCACCTATGGTCACGAGCTTTGGGCAGTGACCAAAAGAATGAGATCACGAATACAAGTGGCAGAAATGAGCTTCCTCTGAAGGGTGGCTGGTCTCTCCCATAGAGATAAGGTGAGGAGTACGGCCATCCGGGAGGGGCTCAGAGTAGAGCTGCTGCTCCTCCACATCGAAAGGAGCCAGTTGAGGTGGCTCGGGCATCTGACTAGGCCTCCTGGGCGCCTCTTTGGTGAGGTGTTCTGGGCATGTCCTACTGGGAGGAGGCCCCGGGGCAGACCCAGGACACGCTGGAGAGATTATATCTCTCGGCTGGCCTGGGAACGCCTTGGGGACCCTCCGGATGAGCTGATGGAGATGGCTGGGATAGGAGGGGGAGGTCTGGGCTTCTCTGCTTAGGCTGCTGCCCCCGCGACCCAGCCCCGGATAAGCAGAAGAAAATTAATGGATGGATGTAAAACAAATACAATACATACAGCTACAATTCTTTAAGCTTCCTTTTATGCTCATTGTATTTAATTATAAAGGGAGCTGAGAGGGGATCATTCAAATCCAATTTTTCACATGCTAAATGCTTCTTGGCATTAGTCAGCACAGTTACACTGTTTGCCCCACATTTAGTTTGTTGGGATCTGATCACCCTAAATAAAAATTGAAGTGCACCCTTCACGTCTCTCCCTGAAGGGTGCACTCTGTGGTGCTTCAGTAACCAAACATTAGATTTCTCTGATATCTCTGTAATCACATACATCCTACATCTGACTTCTATGATGATGTATTTAGGGATGAGGCCCACTAAAAGGGGCGAGATGCTGTGCTTATTGATTTTCTAGTAACTGTGAAAGGCCCCAAAATCAGACCCCCACCCCCTCAGCTGAACACCTTCAGACAGCTGCCTGAAGCAGATTTAATGAGCAGGTATCAGGACAGGTGTAGAACACACACAGAAATGGAGAACTTTTGATTCATCAGTGAGATGAGAATGAAGAAGTGTGAGAGCTCATCTTACCCATCATTGTTGTTGCAGTTGTTTGTGTTCTTTGCAGCTAGGGCACGTCGATCATCGCTGCAGGATCAACAAATAATTGCATGAATGTGTGACCAAGCAGCAGGTTAAGATGAAGCACAGCTACAATAGGCACCATGAAATCACTGCAACCAGTACCAGGTACACATAATGAACACACACAGGGACCTGTCTGCACGGGGTTATTAATGAGAAGCATCAGCAGTGAACACAGGATCTTTGTTTTCTGCTTCCATGTGTAGGCTTCTTTGCTCTGTCTCTGAAATACCTGCAGCTTCACCTCCAGCAGCACGACCTGCAGCTACAGCGTCTCCAAAGAGAGAGAGCACGTGCACGCGTGGCACAGCACAGGTGACGTCTTATTGTTTTACTCACAAAAAGACAAGAAAGCAGTGATGTAACACAATGTCAGTCACAATCACAGGCGGGCACTTACACTTTCCTTTGGTACTGCATGTACTGCTGACAGCTGGGACTTTTCCCAAAGGCGTGGAGCACAGTTTTCCTAACATAAACCTACAAGTCATCAGGATTTGCAGTCATAGGAAGCAGGAATGGGGCTTCTGAAACCCACACATCGGGCTCAGTGACTAACCCTAACCCACGACTTACCCATTAACACATTCACTTACATATTTTGTTGCTGACATTACAGCAGCAGTAAGTTATGCAGAATTATGTGTGCAAACTTCAGTGTGTCTGTTTTAACCTTCATGCTCATTGGCCTTCAGCTGTGTGCTCATTGAAGGGCTGGGATGCAGCGGCAGGGTTAGGGGGGGGGCTCACCTGTTTCCCATGGTGCCTTCTGCTCTGTGGCTGCTCAGGCTGGACTCTGCAGGGCCAACACTGCTTCTCCCAAAGTGCATCATCATCATCATCATCTGTGACTGCCTTGAATAAGATGGGATGGGAAAAGATGGAAATGCACTGAGCCCGTTTCACCGGCTTCACAGCACTGTGTTCACTGATTAACTGAATAAAACATCGTTTTAGCTAAAGCAGGTCCTACCAATATTAGTTGTATTCATACACACACTTTTTTCCACATCTAAGTGCTTCCTGTGCTTGCAGACTGGAGCAGCCAGGGCTCGAACCACCAGCCTTCTGAGCCACAGCCGCCCCTGTGTGTGGGGCTTTCATGTGATTCCAGCACAGGAGTGGAGGTGGTTACATCACACCTGTTGGTGCTGAGGTCATTTCAGGGCTACATGCAGCGTTGGCTCTCAGCAGGCTGTCAGTCATCCTGATATTTATTAATGTTGTGATCTATTTAATCCCAGAGCATGAGCTCAGATGGTGCTGAGTAAAGTGTATATAATATCCTCCTTTTTATGTCTTATTTTCCGTCCCAGACGTCTATGGATGAAAATAAGATTTCAATGATTTTTAGTTTGATTTGAGTAAATGTGCTGCAAAGTCTGAAAATGTTTTTAAAGACTGCTGAACACATAATATCTGCAGCTAAATTAATGATTTTGTTTTTAGTGACATAAGTTATGTTTTTATTCATGAACATCTTTTCAAATCTGTGATTGCTGCTTATTTTTAGCCTAGCGTTGCTGAGTCGTGTTGAGAAGTTGTTAAAATTGTCCCTGCCACAGTGATGTCGTACATAATGCACTGATATCAGCAGGTTATGCAGTCATATTCCTGTACATACACACACACACACGAGTATAATATGATGTGGATACCTCGTATTGTTATAGATGATATAAACATCGTGTAGCACACACCTGTGTACAGATTCTCTGATGTGTTTCTATGGAGGTGTTTGTGTCTCCTCCAGGAGCCGCCGTCTAAAGTTTCTTGCACTTCTACCCTAAGTTTTATGGTAGTGCTCCTCCTTCTTTGCTGATTATTATTCAAAGGACCAAAAACAACCTGTAATTATTTTGATTTATATACATGTCCTAGTTATGTAAAGCACTGAGACATATCAGTAAAATGAATTTTAATATGCATTTTCAGACAAAGTCAGGGTGTGTGTGATATTTCAACAAAGTAACAGAAATAGCAGCTTTTTTTCAGTGTGTTCTTTGTTTGTGTGAATTTAGCTGATAGTCATCTTCTTCATCACGACCTGCTCTACTTTCCAGCTGAGTTTCTTTTTATATGTGGCTAATATACCTGCAGAGGATTAGAATCGATAAACTCAGGCGTACGTTACAGGACTGTACGACTGTAACTACAAACTGACAGTACTGAACCTGTAGAATAAACTCGATCCAGTATGCTGATATTAAACTGTGTCCTCGATAGCTGACAGAACATTTTCTGTGGATTCACCTGCTGCCTTACCCACTCTACCTGACTGTGACGTTTCAGCTGAAGCTGCTGAAGGATGCCACACAAATTAAAGTCTGCTCAAACTCACCAAGGTTAATGCAATATGAGAATATCACATTTTTAAAAAATCATAAAAATCAGCATTGACAGTTGACATGAAACTCTCAATGCTGATTTTTATGAATTTTTTTNCCCCCCCCCCCCACACACACACACACAGCTTCATCTAGTGTTCATACCAACATGTTATCATGTGACTGCTGTGTCCCCGTGTCTCCTCCTGCTGTGTGTCCTGTTGTGCTCGTGTCGTTAATAATATTGTATTATTTTTAAAATTGTATTAAGGTTCCTCATCTGAAACCTTGTGCAGTGAGACACAGTGGGTCCATTTTTTAGTTCTGTTTAGGTACAATAATGTAATCTGAATGAACATTAGACAGAGGGAGGACTGAACCAAGAACTGAGAACTGAGAACCCAAATATACGTAGCATGTACCAAAAATGTTGTTACAGAATAATAAAATGAAAGCCCAGCTGGGCTGTTTATCTGACCTGCAGATGAGCAGCTTGGTCTGTATTTAGCCTCGTTAGCTCAGCATGTTTCTCTGTTAGCTCAAATCCTTCAGATTACAGCAGCTAAAATTAGAGTTTCCTCCTGATAACACTTTTCTTTGTGCACCAACAACAATCACTTCCTATTGTGTAACCGTAGCTTACCTGAATGTGAGGGTCGATGATGAAGAGCTTCAAGCTGTGAAGAGACTTCAAGATGAGCTTTGAGTAAATCCCATGTTTGTTCTTCTCCTTCAGCTGAGGACACCTGTTCAGGTGCAGAGCTTCCACACAGGAATTATTATCTGTCACTGACAAAAACAGCACTCATCTTTATGGTGGGGAGACTTTCCTGTGGAGTGGAGGAGTTCCTTCTGTTTATGCACTCTGCACACCTCCCTGCAGAGGATGGAGGGAGGAGGAGGAGGAGGAGGAGATGAAGCAGCCCTTTTCTCTGCCTTTATTACATGAGAATGACCAGCAGCAGAGAACTAGTGACAGGATATATGATCAGTCCATGTTAGACAGCCTAGCTGTCACATGTCACACACACACAGTACTGCACAAGAAGGCAGTGCAGTGCTGAGCGCACAAAACGAAGGTCAGAAGAAACAACAGAAGCATATTGTGTTGATGAGCAGTTCCAGCTGACGGGCTCATGTTGACGATGTGTTTCCCAGAGTGCAGTGCAGCGGCTTCAGTGTGTGTTACTGCCGGGAGCAGCTCACCCTAATGCAGTCTGTCTAATGTGTTTATTCACTGGTTATGGAGCATGAATGTTAGGAGAAAATGACACTGTCTCACAATAATAAATGAAAAGTATAATCAGTGTGTGTAACCAGTGAGTACCTCTTAAGACCATTTCCTTTAGGTGCAGAGGATTTCTATGAGCATTTCATATTCCTGTAATAATAAATATAACCACTCTAATAAGCTCATAAGCATCCGTGGATAGATAAACAGGACTGATTGGAGTTCCTCTTTATTTTTAGTCCTTCCAGTCTGAGTAAATCCTCTTACTGTGGACGGCTAAAGTAAAACATCAGACTCCACCTGCAGCTCAGCGAGGAGCAGCACTCGGCTAATCTCTGCTGGAGTCTGAGCTCCGAGCGGCAGCTCAGTGAGTGCAGACGCAGCGCGCTTTTCTTCCATGCTTAGAACAAAGTTGTGTGCTTTAATCAGTTTGGCACTAAAGACATTGTGAGCATATATTTGCATCATCTGTAAGCAAACGTGTGCAGTTCTGTCTGTGGGGTTGGAGCAGATGTTTGCAGAGGCTGCAGTGAGTGCGCTCAAACACATCAGAAGCATGCAGCTTACATCAGCTTTTACATCATTCAGTGCACTTCATGGAGTACATTAGGAAACATCTACATACTAAACAAAAATAGATGTTTTTGGATCTATAACTCAAAGTTAAATTAGTAATCTGCTGAGGTTTTATGCTCACTGTGCACCTACGCCACACCAGTGCATGTGTGTGCTTAGCTGTAGCCACTCAGATTAGGTGCTGTAAATGAGATTGGAGTTAATCTGCTGATGCCTTTTGGGAGACAGGGAGGGAGCGACGCATCAGGGTTCAAACAGCTCAGCTCTGATGGGGCTGGTGTGGAGTGCAGCCTGCTAAAGCTCAGTCAGAAAACACTCGATGGGCTGTCACAGGACCACCAGCAGCTCACAGGGGCGGCCGTCTTTGGCAGACTCTGCTGTGACCTGTTGATGCTGAGTGTTAATCAGTCAAAAGTATCCGCTGCAGTAAAGGTCACACACGGACAGTTCCAGCATCTTTCTGGAATAAAGTCCTCCTTGGGACCGAGAGCACAGAGCGTGTGCAGAGGTGCCTGTATGTGGATTTAATGTGTGCCTACATTTACTCGGTCCTTTCCACACACTCCATCATGAATGTAACTGATTTTGGTAGACTGGGGATGAATGCAGTGTTCCTGCGGTGTATGTCTCCCCTGTTGCAGCTGCTCTCCAGGCTGCAGCACACATTTCATTACACTGCAGGTCCTTACAGGTCATAATTGGCACCGTGTGCATTTATAATTGCTAAGCTTCTATAGCCTGAACATGCTGTCTCCAGTGGGAATACTCACCCCGGCACTGCAGACCTGATGGCTTCCTACCATCACGCATGCATGTGTCACAGCATTAACTGATCTCCCGGGTTAAAGTGACACTGAATGGAATGAGACACTGGTCCAAATATGATTCTGGATATAGCTGCACTCAGTGCACAGCTGGGGACTTCTTAACCAGCTGGCTCGTGACACCAGGATCAGGACTGACCGCTGCCTCTCATCCTCACTGCGATGTCTCTGTGTATCCCAGGGGTGCTGATGTGCTAACAAGCTGCTGACAGCCACTCATCTCACTCACCAATTAAATTCATTACAGCCTCAGTGCCAGCTCTACCTGCCTCCCCACAGGAGCATCCTGCATCATCATCATCATGATCATCATCAGCATGGGTCTCTGCTGATTACCTTCACAAATGAGACCTTCCAGTAAAACATCCAAATAATCAATGTTCTCAAACAGCTGGCAAAGCGAGACAAATTCTGATGTTAGAGTTGACATCGTTAACCAATCCTGACCTCTGATCTGCCCACAGATTCAAACCTGCGCTTCCACCTGCAGCACTTCTCTTCTTTAAAGAATCGAGTGTTACTGTACCATCAATCGAGCCCTGAACATGTCTTTATCTTTCCTGTTGTGTGCAGCTGTGTGCAGCTGCTGTGGCTCTCAGGCAGCCAGCGGTGTACACTTCAAAGGTGTTGTTACAGAATTGCTGTTTAGCTTTTATGGACACTTTGGTTTAATGTGAATGGTTCTTCCTGATTGGCTAATTAAACCAAAGGTACCAGCAGCCTGTGCTTTTCCAGTGGTTCCTTTCAGGCGTCTGTCAGTCATTTGACATGGTACTACTGCCCTCTGGTGTTCAGCAACAGTGAGCATTACATTTAGGTAGCTGTGTGATATCCGTGTGTGTGATATCACAGAACACGCCTCCCGGTTTCTGCCAGCCAACCACGCTGCACCTGGGTGTCACATGATACATCTGTAAAGATGACCTTGGAAACCCATTTACTCTGAAACTGATGTGACTAACGAGGAAAATCAAGTGCCAGACAACACAGACAGCTCCACGTGAACCCAGTGAACCCGGGACACACACGAACCCAGGAGCAGGCGGGGTCACGGGTGTCAGAGTGTAAAGATGAATATGCAGCATGAGTCAGGCCTTGCTGCATTCAGGGCAGTGGGTGCAGCTCAGGCTTTCTTGTGAAGTCAGATCCCACTGAAGAGCTTCTGTAGAGTGTCAGAATGAAAAGTGCTGATGGAGGTTCATGATGGAGGAGTACCCGGGTACCCACAGTGACAACAAACTGAAGACCAACACAGAGGCTGAGCTCCTTCAGTGTGAGCAGAGAGAAGCAGGTTTTAAAGTCCACACACTGAGACTTTCAGCTGCCATTTGTTCCACTGTGCAGAAAGAATGAATTACTAATTAATTACTAGGCAGTTACCAATGAGCACTCTCCTGTAGGAGACCAGAGCCTACTAGTTACATGGAGTGGTCAGAGGTGGTGGCAGTGAGGTGGAGTTCTTCTTGCTGTCTCCCTCAGTATTCAGTGCAGACTGTGTGCTGTCAGTGTGATGTTATCTCACTGCTTCTTCAGTGTTATCTGAACCCTGCGCACAGACTCACAGCCCGTTCTCTAAACCACTACACCAGCGTGTGGAGACCTTTATGGGTATAGGTGCACCGCCTGTGCTTCAGACTACAACCCTCTAAGTAACTGTTACATGCTCTTTGCTGTTCCCACATAGTTCCACTAAGTTGAAGATGATTGGCACGCTAACAAATCTTAACTGAACAAAGCCAGCTGATTTCACTGCTGCAGGTCTCCTGAATGAAGCCTCAGAGACCACAGCTCCAAACGATCAGACTGATGGTCAGACTGGTGTATGCTTTAATACTATGCAGCTTCCACAGCACAGGTCAGTGTTTTAGCTGGTTATGGTCTGCATATGTCACATGCTCTGGAAGCTCTAAAGCCGTGAGAATCTCTCTCTGCTTCCACAGCTTTGTCTCCTGCTGGAGGTGAAGAAGCTGCTGGATCTGCTGTGACTCCGGGTGACTGTGATACTCTGTGCAGGTGCCTGAAACAGCATCCCTGTGTTAGCCTGCATGCAGCAGCGTCCTCCTGTAATTACAGAGACGTGTGTCTGCAACTGAACACTCCTGACTGAATACCTGAACAGTAACAGGAATGGCCCAGTCACTGTGCTCCTGCTGCCGAGCCAACAACAGTTCATTCATTCATCACTGAGGCCAAACGGGAAGAGGGTGAGGGGCCTCTCCTCTGCCACACAAAGAGGGGAAGGACAAAGTTAAGAACAGAGTAGTTACACACTGATGGAGACAGGCAGGTGTTGCATGAGTATCCAGATATCCTCTGAATACACTGAACCACACATAGGCGTGTCCTTCCTAAACAGCTTCTCCATTTCATTTCATTTTTATTTTTATTTCATTCAATCAACATACAAACAATTCTTACAACACCCAAGAGAGAAGAGAAAAAAAATCATGAATGAAAAGGAGCAGAAAGAAGTATAAACTTATAGTATCTGCCCCTCATTCACACAAACACACACACCAAAACAAACAAACAAACAAACAAAAACAAACTTTAGCTATTCAGCTTGGAAGACTGCCACTGGCATATTTCAAATATACAGTTACAGTATACACACAAAAAAACATCAACTTATTCAGCACCACATCGCTTCATCATCATCATTTTCAATTTTCTTTTAAATATAGAAAGAGACTGAGATTGTTTTATCTCACTGTCAAGATTGTTCCATAAATTGACACATTTAACTGAAATACATCTTTCCATAGTCATTGTTCGAAATCTTGGTTTTTTAAAAATTTCAGTTCCTTTCAGATTATATTTACTTTCTCTTTTAACAAATCTATGTTGAATATTGATTGGTAATATTTGTTTATGCACTTTGTACATTATTTTCAAAATATTATATTCTACCAGTTCATTAAATTTCAATAAATGTAGTTGTATAAATATTGGATTTGTATGGTCTCTATATCCACTTCCATTTATAATTCTAACAGCTCTCTTCTGTAAAAGAAGAATCGAATCTATATGAGTT
>JASGAU010391581.1:0-14359 GCA_030220045.1 Australoheros facetus | reverse complement strand
CAGTCAGCCTTGGTTGCCAGGATACCAGTTCATACAGGTCACAACATGGGGCGGGGGTGAAGAGCATCTGTTTACAAACATCTCCAGGAGACACTTTAGACAGCCATTCAAGGCCGTCTGGGAGCCAAATTCCAAATACTGCAATTGTTTTGGTTCAGGCCGTCATAACTATTTGCTGACAGACCTTACAGTTTTCTGGTTACCTCTCAGAAACCCAATCATCCGAATTTGGTTCTACTCCTCCACGCAGAACAGGCACTCCAACACTCCTCCAGATGTGATCCATTTCGATTCAGCTCTACTGAGTCTGATTGAGTTCATACTGTTTCTGCATCGCTCATAGGCAGCCTTACTAGGGCCTGAACAGCTGCCCAGAAATCAGGTATCCCAAGGTCCAATTCAGGAAAAATTCTGGTATCAATATAAATGCCACATCCACACAGTGCAGCCAGGAACGTTATCTTCCATCCCCACGGGAATCCATAACATAACCAGCCGGGTATGTAGCTGGGCCAGAGGAAAGAGGGTTCCCCCATCTCCCAATCTCCTCATGATGAGAATTTGATAATCAATAGTGTTGAGAGACCAGCTGACCAGATCCATAATTTAAATTCCAGTTCGGGGATGTGTAAAGGGACGCTCTAAGCAGCGAAGCAGCAAAAAACAGGGGTATTTCACAGGTGGGTTTTTTTTCTATCATTCCAATAGTGTATGACTTTGTAAGTCAATTTGTTCAGAAAGATTTCTATTTCTGCTTTGATTAGTGCTTTTTAAAAGTACAATTGTTTTGGGGACCCCAATCAAAAGCACCCAATTTCAGTTTTATTATACAGATTTTTATTCATATAAATTTATTGCCCTGGGTCCTAAATTACAGCATCCTACAGTACCAAGGCGGGTATGGTTACTCTGTCAGTCATTTTAAAGAAGAAAGACTACACTGCTGCATTCATCATCTCGGTGGGGAACTTCCCACAGTGGAAGTTTTCAGAAAATTGATGAGGTTTTCAGATCTCCTCCTGACAGTTGAGGCATGCCCTGGTCATGAAAAAGAGAACTGATGTTACACTGCGAGCCCCAACCTGAGCAGCAATGACCCTGCTGGGAGTGAGGCAAACTTCACCTGCTCATATGACCGTGCGACGCTTGGCTGGAAAATCTGCTTGAGAAAGGTGTTACCTTTGCTCCTGGAACCCAGACAAGAAGCTAACAACTGTTTGCTCCTCCTGACATATGCTAGCATGCCCTGACCAAAGCACGAGGTGGACTGTGTGCTATAATTGCCTGTAGTGTGCATTTAGCTTCAGTTTTTTTTTTTTTTTTTTATTGTACAACCACAGTGAGAAATTGGTCTGTGTTGCCAGCAATGAATCAGATTCATTCCTGGTGGGTGTTGGTCTCCACCAGGGCTGCTCTTTGTCAAAGACACCAATCAGTAGTCCATGCAAAGTATGTTACGTAGGTTGAGGGTTAATATCCACCTGGTCACAGGCTACCTGTCTAGGTTTAGGCCTGAAAATACCAAATGAAGCTGTTCTGAAGGTGACAACTTTTATAAAAAAGTGGTGGACATTAACCAAACCCGAGCCCTAATCCTAACCCTAGATGGGTTGCTAATGACCCAGTGGACGTTGTTAAGGTTACAGAAAGTGTTCTCAGTTAAACGGTACAGTAAATCACAGCGGTTAGCATTGCGGCTTGTGTGGGTTTCCTCCTGAGGATTTGGCGTCTCGTGCCATTCTTCTTCTTAAGTACCTCCAAGAGCACACACACACACACACACACACACACACACACACACACACACACACACACACACACACACACACACAGTGCAGCAGCTCATTTGGTATTTTCTTCATGCAGTCCGTCCGTGCTGGTTTCTGTCCTTCTGTCTCTGCTTCTTCCTCTTTCAGTTTTTCCAAACGTAACATCATATTCCAGTCCTTCTCTTCTCATAATGTGTCCAAAGACTTTTGCTTGTCTCTCCTGCCATTAAAAACATAACTAAAACCTAGGGTGATTCTGCTGTTACTGTGCCTTTGAGCATGGCACTGACCTGTGTTGCACAGCTGCTGCTCATGGCTTCTAATGATAAAGATGTCAGTGTCAATCAACTCTGATCTTTTTACCAAGAGGCCTGAATAAATTCCCAAACAGCTCATTTTGATTTAGTTTCTCCAAGCACATATATAAAATATTCAGTTCTGATACACAGTGTAACGCTTTGCAACTTAGAAAAAGTTGTATTAAAAGCATATGATTATGTTGACAAACATTTTAACCCAGGCAACATTACGCTTTTCAAAACATATCTGGTGTTAGAAATAAGTAAGTAGCAAGATCAAAACAAATTTCTGGGGGGACAGGTTTGTCACAGCTGCTGGACTAGCATGTCCTATCTATCTGTGCTTGTATCCATCCATCATCTCCTCTTTCTGGCATTCTTATTTTTGCAAGGAGACTTTTTCTGATCTGCCTGTGTGGATTTTTTTTTTTATGATGTTCAAAGGTTTTTTTTGTCCACACCGTGCTGAAAGAACTGTACTGTAAAGCCTATTTTCTCCAAGCTGCTACGTCTGTGTTTCATTTTGAGAAGAAATCCATTTCGGCCCTCTGCTCGAGAAGTAAGAATCCATCCCAAAATGATCCTTGGAGACACCTGAATTGTAGCAACCACAGCACACTGTTTATAAATATCTTCTAGGTTTGTCAGCTTGTCCAAACATTAATACCCCTGAGGAATAGCATCATGAAAAATGTAAGTTGTTTCTCTGTCTGGGCCTATTAAATCCCCTATTAAGCTTCCAAAGGCAGTCAATACCCAGTGTCTGAACCATTTGATTCACTTTAGAGATCACATCTCACCTTGCACATTCTCCAGTCACACTGTGTTTTGTCTTGTTGCTCAGTGCTGACAGTGACACCCGGCTGAGAAAAATACAAAGCTTTTAAGACAGCTTTTAAGATGTATAAACATCCCACTGTGCTCTCTTATAACCAATAATTTATAAAATGCCAACATCCCAGCCAATAAAAGCTTTAATTTGACACTTTAATAGTCTTTTTGAAGTGTGTGCCAGGTCCAAGAATGTCATACATGTAAATTGTCTAAAATGAGAACGAAAGCTTCTGACGAAGCCTTGAAGACACAGAAAGGTTAGACTGAGATATGTGGTGTTACAGTGGCTAATACAAACAGCAGCACAGCTAACAACTGCATAATCTGTTTTGATATGACAGCTGGCATGTATGGCGTTACATAACAGATGGCAACAAGCACTCTATAACTGGGAGGCTGCCGCGCATCCTTGCAGTCGTTTCCTCGAGGAGAAATCGAAGTCCATAACAGGTCTATTCCTCTCACTCGAAGCACAAATCTCATCACCGGAGACTGAGACGTTATCCTTTCCTCGCTTTAATACTGTGACATGTGCGAGATATCCTCACTGCAGCACAACTTAATCCGTGACTCTCTGAACGTGCATGATAAAGTGCCGTCTTCCAACTTCCTTGTCAAATAACTTCTTTAGTTAATGCAGATATCAATCAAAGCTGTATTTTGATGATTTTTTTTGCGGGCCAGTTGTGATAGGGATTATTTTCTTCCCGTCCTTCAGTAACCCTGGAAACTCTGAGATATGCTGTGCATCGTCAGAAATTATTGATTTTCTCAATATATTGGATCAAGATTATGCTGTCATTTAAGCAGTCTGAGAAAATGATTGTGGAGTAGAGTCGGAGATGGGGATTTATATTTCACTTGAGCTCTCATTTATGACAGTTATTATGAAATAATCCGTATTTGGCAAAATGTCAATTATAATGTCATAAATTATATTTTCTCATTAAAAATCAACATTTTTCAGAAACAGATGGAAATTCAAGTCTTTAATAACGGCAGCACGCTTCTTTATTTGGTGTCATAGAAAGCACAACTACAGTAAAATGTCTCATAACATGAGCCCGAGCCCGCTATCAAATGTCCCCAACTGCTTCGACCAATGGGTGAACTTAAATCAAACGGGCCGGCCGCGGCTGCTCACAGTTTGGAACACGAATATTATCAGTTAATCAGTGCAGCACCTCTTCTTTAGTCCGTAAGTGATGTGTTTTGACATTTAGCGCTGAGCTCTCATCTGTGCCTGCACTCACAAAAGCTCTTACATAATCACTAGGAGTTAAATGCCAATAAAAGTTTCCTCTTAAGAGATATCACAAAACTGACACTTCTAAAAGTTAACAAAACAAGTCATCCTACTTTGATGTGGTAACACTACAGAAAGCATCAATTTTACTGGTTAATTTGGAAGGAATCACAAATATTTATGTATTTTTGCAGCTAATGATTATTTAATGTGAACTTAATGAACTGTTGAACAAATTGGGGCCTGAAGAGTGCTCTTTTTATTTGATGAATAATTCTGTCAGAGATTATCAGTGCTGCCAGCTCCCTTTTGCCACGTTGAACTAGTATATAATTGTGCAAAACCATCATCGCCAGTGTTATTGAATTTGCTAGCGAGTCACATTACCTGTAACACATGTGCTGCCTGTGAGTCTTCTGGGCTTCCTCTAACTTCTCACAGACTCAGGAGCTAAAAGGGCTTATAGTGCATTAGTTTTAGACCAACAGCTAGGAGTCACGATAATACAGCTGACACACCCCCATTTTCTTATTGTTTCATCCAACTTGGTCAGGAGCCACTTTTAGTTTTAAGATTAAGCGTGACAGTTTCTCCATATGCAGATTAATGTTATAGTGGAATTATATTCATTTGGGCTTGATCTCATTTTTTTGTTCTTTGTCAGATTGGTCCTCGCAGCAACAAGGCCGAACCTACTCGGGAGCAGGTTTGTTTAGTTAAAACGGGATTTGGTGTCGGCAAGTCATGGCTGCTCCAGTCATCCGGGAGGAACCAGTTGCAATCTGTGGATTAGTAATAAGATTTCAAGTGGAGAGAATATAGCACACAATCATTATTATGATCCTTTAGCTTACCCTGACTCATTACTTTTTGAGAGGCACCACTTCAGCCAGGAGGGAATCATTCACAAATGGAGTTTATTAGCACCCATATTAGAAGCCAAGTGTTACATTTCCTGCCACAGCTGCCAAATAATTATGAATGAAAAAAAAAAAAAGATATTACATTAAAGTCTGTGATGTGACACGAACTGCAGGACATCCAGTGAGCTTACTTCACCTGAAATGAAGTCACCACTGCTGCAGTCTGCCAGTAGCTCAGAAGAAGAGGTCTTACTCCTTTTAGAGCCTCAGAAAATTGCTGTTATGAGAATTTTGGTGATGCGCAGCTCTTCAGCTGAGGTCAAATCAGATCCTGCTGGTTCTGCCTCAGATTTTTTTGCTATATTTGAATCCTGCTCTCTCTATATTTGCTGTAAGAGAACAGAAAACCTTAAATGCTCCGTGCCTAGTTTGCATAAACTGCACATACAACATGGCTGTAGTTTGACATGAAGGCAGTGAAAGTGCCTCAAAGTCCATATAGGAAAACAGCCTTTGGGCTCTCTTTATGTATAACCTCAGTGAGTTTATGATCTCAACCAGTACTTTAGAGTCTTATTTAATACAGTAAAACATGCATTTGATAAATTTTGCTCACAATTACAGTTTAAAAAGAGAGAGAGAGAGAAAGTATAAGTCAGGGTTTGTTTTAGGGAAACTTTATGATTGACATGTTACTGCCACGTGTGTGTGTAGTGTCCGTGTGGGATTATTCAGATACAAATAGTCATAAGATCACAAACACAGTGAACATACAACCGGCTTGAAACAATGAACTTTCTGCTTTTGGAATTTTATTCTACTCTTCTTCTCTTACTCTGATTCTCATACTTGTATCTCTTAGTTTTAACCTATTCTTAGATTTTTCTTTTTCTTTTTTTTTTAAAGAGGATTTTTTTCTGAAAGATAAGCTTTGTTAGCTTAAAGTTGTTGCATTGTGGTCCGTTTCCTTTTTGAACTATTATCACTGGCTGGCTGTAGTAGAAAAAAAGCCTATTAAAAAGAATGAATTTCAGATACTGTATATCTGTTTACTTGGTCTTTTTTCACCTCTTCTATCTTGTTTTTTGTTGCTTTTGTGATACCTTTAGGGCAAAATATCTGGGTAAATTCCTCTGAGCCCTCTAACAGAGGTTCTTACTCATTTGAGGTGAAACTTTTGCCCTCCCATTTGTCATTCCTCCAGTCACAGAGTTGCCAATCATGGTTTCCATGGTTGATATATACATTTCCTAACCCATGAAAAGTGTGCAGTCACCTCATATGACTGAAACCAGCTATTCTTAAACTGTCGTGTGGCTTTGAAGAACAGAGCAAACTGGATTAGCGTAACTATTATTAGCAGAATTTTGGTCACCCAAATAAATTTGGATCTTTGAAGTGATGTAAGCAGAACAGGTTCTTTGCACATTGAGATTATTTTGGATGTGCAGTGGGCCAAAGCCTTGAGTCAGGCAGCAGCCATAGCTGGTGTCTGTTCTCAAGTCACACACAGTCTTTGACATCAGAATTTTTATTGCTGGTCATGATCATAAGATAGCATTAACATTGGACACAAGAAATCAGCCTATGACAGCTCTGTTTACATGATGATATTCAGATTTTTGATTATCTCTGTACTGCTGTGTATTTCACACAGTTTTAGCTACAATGTTCTGGATTAAAAAAAAAAAAAAAAAAGGATTTTCAAAAACCTGGAATAAGTGTCATTCAGCCTTCTGGTGCATATCCAGATTTTTTAAATAATAAAATGTTGATTTTCGCAACACAGGAAAGGCTGCAAAAATCTGGTCATAACCATATTTACAGCTTCATGCTGACTATCAGAACCACTTGTTTAGCAGACTTTTGTAATACAGTCATATTTGTGCCATAAATGCAGGCAGTTGTTTTTAAGATACGGGCGGGATAGAACCAAAGAATGAATATATGTATGTATGTGAATGAGATCACTGGGGAGGGTTTTGTTTTGTCTTGTTTTTTTTTGTTTTTATTAAAACAAATTTAAGATTCATCCTCCCACTCCAATAACTTTCATGCAGTCTCAGAAAAGTATTTCATTTAAAGCCGCATTTGTACATTCTTAATAATATGCAAAACTCTTCCTGTGATTGAGATCTGAGTCTCAAGGTTCATTATCCTAAAATATTGCAGAATTATTTAAAGCACGAGAGGATCAGACTATAACTATTACCCTTCACCATACTGGAATGCAGTTATTCTGGGTAACTTGGCATTGCATCTGAAATATTAAAAAAAAATTGATTGTCCCATATTTCTCCTAATTATAACAGCTGTGATCAATTTTTCCGTTGTTGTTTTGTCCAATTACTTGCTTGACCAAATCCCCACAGTCCTCTTGCATTGAAGCTGGAGCTCAGCAAACGAGCCACTGCCTAATATTGCGTGCAACATTTATCCGTGATGTAGAGGTTCGCTTTTCCTGTAAACATATTTAATACCAACTCATTAGCTACATCTAATCCCACATTTATCCTCATAATTTGACTTCCAATCTTGAATGCTAATGAGACAGTAATTGTGCTTTCATACATGTTCCAGTCCTTAGGTGTAATTCATTGGATGCAGTTAACACATTTGTCCTTATTCTCATGCTTTACTTGTTAGTGTCTTAGATTGTGCACTGTGGTCTAATATTCTGCTGTTATAGAAAAAGTATATTTATCATTCTCGAACCATGCAGCAAATAATTGACCAATTATTCAGTAAAAAGGAAGTGCACACTCTGCATAATGTCAGGTTCCCAAAATGCGGCAGATCTGTTTGTGTAAATGCTCAGTGTGCTTGTGTTACTTTAAGAGCTAACAGAATGGACCAGGTCTTCTGCAGTGAATTACAGCAGAACGGCCAAGAAAGTAACTTCCAGTGGTGAAACAAAGAAGATGAAAAGCGATTATGAGAGGCTGTGGTGAATAGTATATGATGATGTATGAGCCAAACAAATCTACTTTTGGCTCTCAGACAACAGCACATAGGCAGCTGTTACCCTCGTGTAATTAATCTCCATAATCTTTGCCTTTTCAATAAGGGTACTAATCTAGAAAAAGACACAGACCTCTTTACAAGCAGACACTGTTTATGATGCTGATTGCTTCCTTTGTTATTGTCAAAGTTTCTCTAAAGATGGATTCGCTCCTGCCCTGTGATAAGCTAGATGGGGCAGATCTTGATGTGAGGCAGATTAATAAGATGCTGAAAGGAATGCCTTATTGTTAAGATGCATGCATGCAGGACTGCTCGAGATAATCCCTGCATACACACATACTGTGGATACACACAGGTGCGCACATACCGTCCCACCCTATAAGGGACAAAAAGGTGTTTTCCAATCGGATTTTTGAGCTCATCCTGTGATGAGAGTCTGCCCATTTTATTGATCTTACGTTATCTCAAATTGGGAAACCCTGGTCCAATAATGACAGATAGATAGAAAGTCCTTTTAAAGTTTTTTCCAGTGATATTTCAAGCCTAGAAAATCAGAACAAACAAAACTGAAAGAAATTTCACAGGAATTGTGGCCGACTTGTTGAGTTCCTCTGTAAAACCAGTACTCTAATTAAGTCTACTAATAAATCAGCTTGTCTCTGTTGAATTTAATTACTACACATGCATGGAAAATCAAACTCCACACTGTATTTCACTCCATTTGATAGTTGTCACATATTATTGTATTACAACACTAAATCTAACCAGACTTAATTTCATATTTTCACCTGATGTATTGTCACCTGAATGTAAATCACTCGTATGCTGTAGAACTGTTAATTATAGTGGATCAGGAAACTTCAACATTTGCAACACAAAGCTACATATGAATGGCTGAGCAAGCGTCAGTGTTGTGGCGTGACCAAGCCAAAGCCCAGATCTAAATGTAGTTGTGTGGCGCAGCTTTGAAGTCAGTGGTCAAAAATGTCTTGACAAATCCAGCACCAGACTCTTCACATTTTACGCTCAGATTAGTCTGACATAAGTTAGAACACTTTTACAACACACATTTTATTATTTTAGACCAGTCAGTGACCACCATTTGCAAGGGAACAAGTTTTCTGGAAGGTTGGCGAGTGTTTTGCTAGAGGTTACTGGCTGTTGCTAGGTGAAATTGGTCAAAAAAAGGTCTATAATACTGCACCAAAAAACCTCTTTGTGATCGCTTTGGTCACTAATAGATTGCCATGGTTGCCAGTAGTTTGCATCGAAGACCTCAGTTTATCTGGAAACACTGCCCAAATTCAGTCGTCAGTATGAAAAAATAAATTGTGGTCAAACGTAAATGCTGGTTATCTAACGCATTACAGCAAATGCCACCCTCTTTTTCTTCAAATAGAATGCAACCAGATCCCCCTGTTCTTTTTACCACTTTGTATTGGCACTGTATGTGCATGTCCTGTCCTAATGCATCTAATTCTAATGTTGTTTTATTTTTGTAAAGAGGTGAAATCAGTATATTCATACAGTATGCAGAATCTGATTGTCCAGTGAACAAATTCATGCATTCATCTTGAATTTATACATCTGTTTGTCTGACTGTATTTGATGGCAGATCTTACAAATACTGTGCCAAACACTACTGAAAAGTAATTTGAATTTTACATTCATGTTTTGCTCTTAAATTGTTATTTTCTAGCGATCAGTGCACATCAAATGTGTGACATTAATGTTATGAGGCAATGAAACATGAAAACTTCTGAGGGGATGAATACTTTTTATAGGCGCTGTGGTGCCAATGATTTTGACGTTACAGAGAGTAGCTGAAAAGCTTTTTCATCTCATATCGTTGGCCCCAAAATGGCAACTGACTCATCTGTGCAGCATGTGTATGAGAGGAATTACAATCAAGCTGTCATTACCTTGAGGCCAATTGTACCAGTAATTGTGAAAGGATGACAACAGGTTGGCCAGAATTAAGGCTCATCTTCCTCTGGCTAGTTCAGCACCTGCCTCCTGGCCAGCAGCCCAATTTTTTTCTGACAGCCTCAGCAGGAATGATTGATGCCTGAAGGCCTCTGATGGGGTGTGTGTTTCTCGGTGCCAAGCTGCTCTATCCATCCAGCACTCTCTCTTGAAGCTCATTTAGGCCGCACCTGTCATCGCACACATTGGTTGCTTGATGTTTTTCCTTATAGGCTCATCGTCCATGGACGCATACCCTTTTAAGATAAGCAGCTACTGTGCAATGCTGATAATATTGTGGAAATTTTAATCACCGTTGGGGGATTTCTGGTGCAATGTAAGTTAAGAAATCTGTAAATCTACATTGTTTAGTCAATGTCGCATCATTGCTTGTGTATGCCAGTAGGTTTTGTTGGAAAATAGACTTTCTGGCATGTACAAGCCTGTGTATGTTTCAGGCTGTATAATGAACAGGAAGGCTCTTATTTACTTTGTTTCAGAGTCAGCTATCTCAGATTCTGTTATATAAAAGAATTATTCTGTTGGCCCTTCTACCTGTATTTAACCACCACACACACACACACACACACACACACACACACACACACACACACACACACACACACACCGTGAGACCACCAATAAGGAAACACTTAAGCTTTTTCTCTATTGTTTGGTGTTGATAATCTCAGTATTTGCAGTGTGTACAATGACCTGAATGCATTGCAGTATACCAAAGTCTTTATCCTATTTTTATGCCCCACACACACACAAACACACACACTGCTCTTTTAGCTCCAAAGAATTTTAAACCTCCCAATGTCCTGATACTATTGCATTTTTCATTGGTATTTTAAGCAAAGAGTTGTGAGGTCTTAGAAGTCAGCTGGCATTAATTCCTCTGAGGCAGAGGGATTCAGCTTCTCCCTGGAAAGAGGCTTAAAAGAAAGTTCTCCTGCTTCCAAATGACTACACTTCTTCTTTCTCACACACATTTTTATATTCCTCAGTGGACGGGAGAACAATAGATAATCAAACGTGACTATGTTTAAAGTCCAATAAATTAATTTAATAAAATCTTACTGAGATATATTATTCTTCCATATGCAAATAAGTTAATTGAACTAACTTTGAGAAGTTGACTAATTGTCTCATTGTTCTCGATGTTTGTGGGCAACAGACTGTCGGGGTTGCAGGTGTAGACATAATACATCAAGGCAAGAAGAAATATGAGGAAACTGAGATCATTAATCCTGCTTTGTGGAAAAAACATGAAATTTAATATATTTTTCAAACTAGTTGATAGTGAATATGAGACATGAGTTACCAGATATCACACAATGATGATATAAGCTTAAATTAACTGACATATTCTTGGTGTGCTGCACAGTTGAGGTTCTAGTAATTGCTGTCTGAAGTTAATTTTATGTTTATATCAACTTCTCCATTCGCATCACATTTATTCTGGCAAGGTTGGAGAACAAGCGGTTGGCGTGTGTGTTACGATGGGACGCAGTTTGAACAAAGCCCAATTTTTCATACAGGGAAACGGCCGCTGTCTGCGGTGAGCTCACATCCAGAGCGAGCCGTCTGAAGCCTCTTTCTTTGCAGAAATCCAAAGCCTTCCGTGTCATCTGCGAGCCCAGGTTTTTGCGGCGCCATGGAAATGCCACAACCATGTGACACATCTCGCCGTAACTTCCATCCCCAGCATCTTGAGCCAGCTCAGAGCCTCCTCCGGTCACTCCGCCATTCCAGTCTTCAAACCTCTCGTCTTCTTCCTCTACCCTTTTCCCAATCACTCCCACCATCCCTACCACCTTCGACTGGCCATTGACATCCGCCTCCGCCACCCAGAAGCCGTTATCAGGCTTTTCCAGGTAGCTGGCTTGAATGTCGGCCATATCTGTGCTTTGCCTCCTCATCATGTAGCCCTCATAGATATCATGGCAGCAATAATAAATGAGGCCAGCCCATGCACAGCCAAACAGTAGAGCTTGGAAGTAGGAGCTGCCTCCCAACACATAGCCAGCCATGGAAATGCTCAGAGCAATACCGATATGATCTGGATGGCTCATGGCCTTGAAAAAGGCTGGGTAAACATGTTCAAAAATCCCATTGCGAAAGAGTGACATGACCACATGTTGATCTGAGGGCCTGTACTCCCTGATGGAGAACTGAACTGCATGTTAGAAGAAAAGAAAGAGAGAGAGAGAGGAGGGAGAGAATGAGAGCTCAGCGAGACTAATCTGCCTATTGTTGCAATCAGAAATTCCTGCTGAATTTCACAATGGGCTAAATATGCTCATGTAACCTGTTAAATAAATATAAAATAAATCACCATACCTCTCGCTGATTCTTACCCTTTTCATTTTTTAATTCATTTCTATTCCACATAAATATGAAAACGGCATTTTCATGTGACAACCTGAGGTGAAAATCACAATTAAAATTATTATGACTATTAAGTTTCCAAGAGTGAGAGTCATTCTGGGGATGCAATACAATTAGGTCTCAAATGTGCTAATGATCGAAATCAAACGGAGGTGAGATCCTGAGGCAACAAACAAAATGGCTTTAGATTCACTGAAATGTGTTTACGTCATTAAAGCAGGTTAGTACTGCCGTTCATTTAAACCCTTGCTGTCTTATTAGTTCTCTTGTTCATAACCAACGCTACCANATTAAAAAAAAAAAAAAAAAGCATAAAGGATGAAAATAATCAGAAGTTTAACTTACAGTTGTTTTTCTGGGCCATGCTGGCTCTCTCCCCTCGTCTTTTGCTCACTCTGAAGGACTTAAAGCTGCCCCCAGACTTAAGCTACAGATTGTGATAATCAGTCATTCACAAAAGGGATTGAAAGTAGTCTGAGCATGCTCACCTATGAGTTCACACCATATACACAGACACAGTGGAGACCTGAAATGACTTTGAAGTATAGCTGCTACCGTTTGTGTAAAATATTGAGATTTCTATAAGAAACGTTACAGTTGGATTTAGATGATGCTGATTTGCGGGACTGTGCTTTAAGTTTAGCTAATTGAAATTAAACACAGGGTTGCTTTAATTATGAAACGTAGATTTTTTTTTCTTTTTACTTAATTAGCTTAGTCAACAGAGTAAAGAACTCAATCATTGGATTTCTCAGGAAGGATGAGCACAGATCCTGAATGTATTAAATCAGAAAACTGATCAGAATGTGAATTCAGCACCCATCCGAAGACTTCATAGATATTTCCAAGAATAAAATGTTCTTATTAACCTCTTTTTTGGGTGCTTCAGTTTTGGTGGTTCTCTCTCGGGAATCTGCTGTGGATCTCCAGACCGTTTCTTCCACACAATATAAGGTGAAAGTAAAATTAATATTGTCTAGCCTCCTGACATAAAAGTGTCCTATGGCGCTGGTGACAGTGTCTTGTGCAATAACCTGGTGGCCCTCTGACATGATTAAATTTCCTCGGCAGGAGAAAGGCCTTTACACCTGTTTAAATCAATAGCACTGCCTCATGAATCTGTGAGTGCTGGAAGGTCAAGCAACTGTGGAACTTTCTGAAACCATTTCACATCCGCAATGTGAATTCTGAATGCTGAAGTGAAACCTCCTGCACCACTGTAATTGCATTTGGTGAGCATGTTTTTTTTTTTTTGCTTACATTCAGAGGCCTGCATGACAAAATACATAAAGCCTGACTAAACACACCTAGTTATACAAATCATGACAAATTTACATGTCGATCTCCTGTTGGTTTCTTTAAAGTTATAATCTTTGGTTATGTCTTGGCCAGGACATAATTCAACACTCTCAGATCATCTGGTCACCATCAGACTACTATAAAATCTAATGCAACATTAGGTTAAGTGTTAAGCTCATTTAATAACATTCTCACAAAGTTATCATCTCCTACACTGAAAGAAAAGAAATGTAATTGGCTGCTTGTTAGATAAGTTATTAGGTCTACATCTCATGTAGGATCAGTCCTTATTCTTTGTGTATTGTTGAGAAAAAAATACCTCTCTGTGCATCCATAATGATGATCCTTCCAACAAGGCCAGTTACTCTGAACAAATATCCACCTACAAATATCCTGAAGTGCAATTTAAAAGCTATACAAACACAATGCATGAAATGAAAACACGACACCGAGTGAATCTGAACTGAAGAAAAAGGCAATCCAAAAACAATGAGTACTGGGCGCAGGACTGAAAAACAGATGCAAAAATTGCTCCTTAGCATATGTGACGTTTCAGGCCTCTGCCCTTCTTCAGACATAAAGAACATTTGTAGGCACACTCTATATACATCCAATAGTGGTCATGTACATGTAGGTATGCAGCATATTAGTACCTAGAATAATTACAAAGAAATTATACACCTATCCATCCATCCATCCATTCGCTTATCCTGTTCAGGCTCGCGG
>JASGAU010391578.1:0-12724 GCA_030220045.1 Australoheros facetus | reverse complement strand
GGTGAGTTAAGATTGAAATAATCGTTGACTAATCGACTAATCGATAACAAAAATGACAGATTATTCGACTACCAAAATAATCTTTAGTTGCAGCCCTAGCTGTTACGTATCTTTGGGTGTTACATTAAGTCCAATATTACCTACAACATGGTTATAACATAAAAACTACGTGTCTCTTCCCCCATCCCCCACTGTTGTTAAGTGTTGTTATTCTTCACCCCTCTAGGTGCTTGTTGTGTACATGCATGTAATTCTGCATGAGTTACAAATAATGCAATTTAATGAATATTAATATTGTAGCAATGAATATACAACTACATTAAGCACACTGGACAAATACTGTGTTATAGGGATTATTGCACTGATGAGTTGTATACCCAACTAGTAACTATGGCTTATTTATTAAAAGCCCAAATACATAATTTGGACATAATTATTTAGGTCTTAAAAAGCATTAATTAAGCTTTTTTAATATTTCAGAAACTGTGGGAAATAATATAAGACATAGAATATGTATATATAGTTATTGGCTTTATATAAATGTAGTTCTGAAGTACTGTGGCTTATTTCTTACACATGCATCTACACAGAAATGTGTATGGTCGTCTATGACTCCCAGTAAACTCTGAAGGTCTGTGAGTGACCAAAACTTCCACCTCTGCCTCTCTGTGCTGGTAGAGTGGCCAGATGAAAACCATTCCTGAGGAAAAGCCAAAAATCTCTTCATCTGTCTGATGGGATGGAAACTGATCTCTGACCTGCTATAAAGGCAGAGTGCTGTGCATCATGAGGTACCACTCTTCACTATGAAACGTAGCAGTTACACATAGGCATGCAATTTGGAAACTTGTCAGGGCTGGAAAAAATGTTTAGGTTTGAGAGAATGATGACTAATGCATACAAGACTTAAGGTGGCATCATTTATAGGAACACAGGCACGTAACAAGGGCAGGCCTTTCTTTGCAAACGTAATACTCAAGCTTTGCGATCACTGCTAAAATAAAGTTGTGTAAATTTGGTTTAAAAAAAACAAAAGATTGTCAGGAAGGCTGGAACACTGTGTGCAGTAATGTGGAAATTGTTCCAAACTATTGATCTTAGCTCAATGACAAACCTTTTGGGTTGGCTTACATTTCAGAATACAGCTGGCCTATGTGCTGTTCCTTAGTAGTGTATTTGGGCTCACCCTTAAAGAAAGGCTCAGGAGCTCAAACACTGGCATAGAGCTGCCTCTCCTACACATCGGTGGAAGCCATTTAAGAGAGTTCAGACATCCTGAATGTCTTTGTTCAATGCCCAGGGTATAACCAGAGTACAGTGGAAGATTTATACATCTAGCACTGGAATGTCTTACTTTAAGCATGCTGCCATAAAAACTTTATGCTGAATGAGTACGGATGGATGGATGGATGGATGGATGGATGGATGGGTGGGTGGATGGATGGATGGATGGATGGATGGGTGATTTAGCTCAATACTGCAATTTCACAAAAAGTGTCACAAAATTAAACCCAACAGTTGAACTTGGCATAAATGTAACAGAGAACAAAGTAAATGTTCAAAGTCTCAATCTATCCAAGTAGGAAGCTGTGTTTGACTTAAAGCTGTGTCGTGGTTTCTCTTTATCTGCTTCGTCAAAGCCTCTCCTCACACTGTAGTGAAACTAATCCATTATTCTTTCTCAATAGTCTAACTAATGTCATCTCTGGCCTTTGAATCATGTAGCAGAAGCAGATTTGCACAGGGCAGGTACCATCACGTCTTTAGACCTTTGTTTAATATGGAGCAGCCTCTCCTCTTGTCTGTCTCCCTTGTGCATATCTGCCGTGTCATATGCGAGTTGGCCAATTACTGCTGAGTTGAGCTTGTCACTTTCTTCTCTCTCTGGATATGTGATGGCTGTTAGAAGTGTAAAAACAGGCAGGAGGAGAGAAAAGAAAGCAGAGTAGCACTCATGAAACATGCATGCTGGGACGCTGCACAGGTAGTGCTGGCTGTTTCTTTCACTTACCTTGCTGACAGACTTAAATAAATTCAATGTACTGACCATCCAGACCTGTATTTTATTTACTTAACACAATAGGCTGCGACTGTTTATTTAACTGGGACCTGATGAAACTCCACAACACCAAGCTGTAATCCAGCCTGTATTCCTCAGCCTTATTTGAGTCATAATGGAAGTATAAAATTTAAAATGACATGAAGTGAGATAAATAAATGTGTGGTTTTTTTTTTTTGGTTTTTTTTGTTTAATCACCAAATCTCTTCCAACGAGAACAATCATAAACAGTCCTCCTTTAATACTAAAATCAAGACAGCACTGGGGTTTTAGCATGAGTTTGTATGTTATAGAGATCCACTGTGAGGTCAGCAATGGTGCTAACTTCAGCTCAGAGATCATTTTTTCCCTTTAAAGCAATGCTGTTTATGTGGTAAATATTCAGAACACAAGATCTGTTTGTTTTACAGTTCCTTGGTAAGTTCAGTCAGCTTAAGAAAGGTCATAGAATGAAATAGAAAGCAGTGGGAGTATCTGAAGACCTTTAGAATATTTAACAAGCAAGTGTTTTTTTTTATTTTATTTTTGCAGTCACAATAACGTAGGCCATGGCTGTCTGAGAAGGCAAGTAGAATTTTATTACAACCAGGTAGTTTTTTTACCAGTCATGTTTTTGCTCATCTGCAGTGTGAGTGGTGTTAACAGTAAACCCTTTGTTGTAGGTTCTCATGCAACAGCTCAAAATCTTTCTCTAATACTGTAATATGATTTGTTAAATGTGCTAGTATTTAAAATAATTTTAAAAAATGAACAGAATTAGGCAGCACCAGATTTCAATAGAAAAAACTAATGTCAGGTTCAGACTACAAGATATTGTCAGGGTAAGCTGTTATAATATCTCATATCATTCATGTAATTTGAGATTAATTAACACTTATTAGAAACTTTTTATTACACTTAACCCTCTCCTGCACACATTTTGGTGGTACACACTGAAATAATTTAACACTATTAATGACATTTGTGAGACAACAGCAGGCTAAGCAGTACTTTAAAGTTTGATCATTGTAACCACAGTTCCATTTATGAATTGTAAGGCAGCAAATTACCTCAGTTAGTCTTTCCAAAGTTACCTCAGTCATTGCCGAAGGTCTATAAAATCAAACAACTCACCATGCAGTCTGCCTTTACAAACATTTTTTAAAGAATGTTTCACGTCTGGCGTTCTGGCAGCTCAGGCACAGGAAACACAGGAAATGCAGGTTGCTCAAGCTGAAGCTGCTCAGGATGCAGAGGCTGCTCTAGCTGAGACTGTGCAGGGGTCACAGTCCCCTCAGATGACTGAGACTGCTCCCCACTGAGGACTAAGGCAGCTCAGCAGGGATTACAGTCTCCTCAGAACAAACTTGGTAACAGGATGCTCAGTATTAATATTAATTACCTGAACCACAGAAAACTTAGTTTGAGTGTTCAAAAACAAAAATGTATTTGCTGTCTCAGAAGTACCAAACTCAACCTTATTAATATTGTAGCTGGCTGAGCAAGCTCAATCTCTAGGGAAAACAGTTCAGACTGGTGAGAAACTAAAAACGGTGTCACACTGACACAAAGAATCCTACAGAGGACTGTGGATGAGCAACTGCAAGTGATCCACAGAAATTCACGGTGGGTGGGAAATGTAAACAATTGATGGCATGTGCACTTTAAGACCTTACGCATGTGATGCGTGAAAACATGTGCAGATCACACGTGCAGGTTCTGCAGAGGAGGTGGGGGGCATGCGTGTGCAGACAGTGGACAGTTGTGGAGAGTTGACGTGCTGGATACGTGCATTGTGGATGGTGGCAGATTGTTGCGCTGATGGGACATACTGCATCCACGGCTCCCCCGAGCCAAAAATCATCGCGGAACATTACGGAATGGTGATGAAAAGGTCCACACCAAAATATTTTCACTATTTTCCTGCATTATCCCCCACCTTCAGCTGACTGCAGGCTTCAGAAACCGGACTGTTAGAGGACTGATCACATGTGCTCATCACATGTGCTCCTATCTGCGATGTCCACAGCCAAACATAAGGCAGCACCTAATTTCTGAAAACTGTCTGTGTGGACACAGTGGACATCTGTGGAGAATTATGGACAATTTCTGCATTCTCTCTGCATGTGGCTGCAACCTATTTTGCATCAGTGTGACAGGTTTAAAAGGGAAAGATTAGTTTATTTATGGCTGGAACAGTTTTGGGAAACCTGGTGTTGGCAGACGCAGACTGGGAGGCAGTTTCTGGATGCAGTATGGAGCACCGATGGCCGTAGTCTTGCTGGGAGCACGGGTTGCAGCTGTGGCTGGCTCCTCATTCACGGCCCAAATCTCCACCAAAAAGGAAGCTGGCAAAGAGCAAATTGGGACGACAGACAGCTGGCTCTCTGATGGCCTAGGCCAGGGGTCGGCAACCCGTAATCCGGAAAGAGCCATTTAAACCCGATTTACACGGAAAAGCCGCAAATACTAGCGGAAGCCGGTAGCCGCTACCGGTTACCGCGAGTGACACATATATTGAGAAACTAAAATAAATAAATAAAATGATTTTATTTTAATATTTCAAGATCACACTAATGTTCCAACTTAAAACTACAAAAAAAAAAAACGAACTGAGAAAAATAAAATGCAGTTCAACTGGATACTTATAATTTACTTCTGCGAGCCGCACAGAGCGACACATTAAGCCTGGATGAGCCGCATGCGGCTCCGGAGCCGCAGGTTGCCGACCCCTGGCCTAGGCAGTGGCGGCAAGGCTGGAAATGGCTCCAGTGGAGGTAAGCCCAACAGCAGGGGAACTAGTTCAACATGTCTTTTGGGTTGAGAATCATGTTTCCACCGCCGAGAGCCATGCTTTCCTCCATTGGGGGATGCCGAGGCGAGGAGCTGGCTGGCAGCAGGACTGATGAGTGGGTGGCAGGTGCGTCAACCCATTGTTCTAACAGAGGGCTCAGGAGACAGAGAGACTTGGGTGTTAGGTTGCTGCCATTGCTGCTGCTTTGACGTGGAGATACTGGCTGAAGGTGGTGAAGCTTGGGTGCGAGGCAGCTGTAGTGACAAGGACTCAGTAAGGAAATGAGCCAATTCTCATGCTCATAACGCTTCTCTTGTAGTGCTCGAGGTGGTGCACAGACTGGAAACGTTTGGAGAATGGAGTAGTTGTGGATTAATTCTTGTGAATGATGGCATCCTTGGCAGCTAGTCCAGCAGATAGAGTCTTTGAATCAGAGGACTCATGAATGGCAATGCAATCCTGTATTGTCTTTCAGTCTCCTCACTCCTCACCATAATAACATCCGCTGGGTCCACACTGGTCAGAGTGTGGTGTCACAGTTGGTGTACAATGGAGTGAGGACAAAGTGATGAAGAGTTTAAGTGGAAATGAGCTGTTTATTTTTTACCAGAGGCAGATATCAACAAGAGAAACAACAAAGTCCAAAATGGAAACTATAACTTACAGAAAATAGAAACTGGGAAACATACTAAGACTGGAAACACAGGGGCTGGGAGACACTGGTACTAAGAAGACAGACACTCTGACAAAGAACAAAGAGCGACTAAGACAATATATGCACAGGAGGGTGATTAGGGGAAGTGGAGACAGCTGGGGAGAATGAGACACAGGCGACCTAAATCATTGAAGGCAAGACAAAGGAAGCAAAACTTAAGGCAACACACAAGGAATAACTCACAAAACATAAGGGACTTGACACAGGAGGAAGGAAACAGAGGGAGGAAATAACCCAAGGGAACTAGGAATAGAACAAAACACACTAAATACAAGAAGTCAATATAAATTCGAAGCAACTCAGGACTTTAATAGATAATTTAAGCAAACAAAACCCCGATATAAAAAACAAAACACTGGAGCCTCTTTCCCACCAACAGGGTTCCGGAGCCGGTGCCTTTATTTGAACCGTTAGGCGGGTTTTCCACCGCGGAAGCATTCGGTGCTCGGCCGAAAAACGGGTTCAACTCCGCCCCGCAAACTAGCTGGTCTCGAACCAAGAACGCGTGACGAAAGCGGCAGAAGGGCGTGACTCTGCCACCTCAGCATCAAGTTTTCTATCATATTACATGTGTATTACATTCACGTCTGTGAATTAGGTTGAGCTTTAAGGCTGAACTTGTTGCTTTGTATCAGTTCATATCACAGATAAAAGGAGACAAACTTGTCGTCTTGCTCTAATCGCTGTCTGTGTTTCCCTCTGTGCTGCACACAGATGCTGCAGTAGTTTGGTTTGGACCGTAAAACGTATTTGCAGCACAAGAAAGGGGAGCGTGTTCTCCCACCCGCCCACACTCATACGTAAAGGAGCGGTTCACAGAAACGCGGTGGAAACGCAGGCTCGTTCTTAAGCGTTTCGCCGATTCATTGAAACCAGCACCAGCACTGGCACGAGCACCGGCTCCTCGGTGGTGTGAAAGTAGCATGTGTGAACTGACCCAGGACCGTGACACTATGAGTTCACCAAATTTAAGCACGGTACTATAATAAGATGAAACTATATTTTCGCAAATTGTCAGGAACCACAGCAACTCAGTTACAAAATGGCAAACCACGTAAAGTTACAGCGCAGGCTCGTGCTGAGGCGTATAGTGCATAAAAGTTACCAGCACTTTGTTGACTTAGTAAATTTAGAGTTTTAAACCTCCTCCAGCATTAACATCAGCAGAAAAACTGTGCACTGGTAGCTTCTGGATTTCAGTGGGTTTCAATGATTGAGCAGCTTCTGTAGATGTAATGTGTAGGTCGCCCAGTACCTTTGTCCATACTATACTGTAGTGTACTTCTGTGGGTATTACTTAACTATTCTAAATGTTTTGTTGCAATGCAATTTGTTTTTGATAGTGAAAGAAAGTGTTAATATTTTAAAGAGCTGTCTACCCACCAACATGTTAGTCTGCTTATTTTTTAATAATATAGTGCATTTACCTGAATCAGCTGGTGATCTGCTTTTGCAAGCATGTCCAGAGCAGTTTACAGGTCTAAGACCAGGAGAAATATGGGTTATTAAAAATATTTTCATGAAAAGGTCTTCACCGTGCTCTGTGTCTGCCACATCAATCCGAGCCTGGGATGTTCCTGTCAGCGCTGCTGCGTGATTTACAGGGTGGTCGGAGCTTTTTCTTTCTGGTCCTTGATGCTTTTATGGACTGATATTTTCTTATCCTGTGAGGGCGAGATGGATAGTGATGCTTAACATTTGCAGGCAGTCATACGCCATTGGCCATCTCTGCTGATGTTGAAAAACCTTCTAGGAATTCCTGCCTGTTTTTATAAGTAGGGCTGGGTGACTGATGATCAATCTGTGGATGTTATTGCTATGAGTACCTCCAGGATGGTGGTAGTATGACAGCTTCAGGGTCATTATTAAAGCCTGCACCGAGGAGTCATAAACCACCTTTACACATCAATTATTAGTCCTCTATGATAATATGACTCTAAATGAAAAAATACACTATTTCTGGGAGAGCAAGCCATTGGGAGTCTATATAATATTCTCCTTCATATGTTTCCGCTGTGCACAAAAGAAAGATCTGTTTTCTTTTGGGACTTTGATGTATCCCTCATCTTTTTCCTGGTTTTATTTTTGTCATTATTTTCAGGTTTGCAACCCATTTCTTCCTCTTCTCATAAAATCAGCGTTCAGTATTCAGAACCATGTGCCTCTTCATGCGCCTCTAATTGGACGTGTGAAATTTTACACCTTACTGTATCTTAAGTGTAAGAAGCCTCTATGCTTCTTGCAGCTAGAAACTGACTACAGAAAACGGACTGTTTAGTCGAAATAGACAGCAAAAACAATAATACAGTTCGTGACTGCAGCATTTCTCCCTGCCCGAGCAATACGTAATAAAAATGGTTTGTTTGAAAAAAAATGCTGTAGATACACAAAACAGGCCAACACTGAAAGGCAGCCTTTTTCTTGAATCTTGCAGAATCTTATGGGTCATAGAACAGAACGAAACACCAAAATGTCCTCGTAAGTTCTTTAACGTTACCATGTTGAATGATCGAGATTTACAAAAAAAGGATTTGGAGTCCTTCTCTTAAAGCTCTTTTTTTTCCCATTTGTTTTATTGACTTTGGAGCATTAAAGCCCATCTGGCATGTTTTGTTGTGACACCATTATGTGTTGTTATGTGTCACCATAGTATAAACGATGGATTTTGCTCCTGTGATGTCACTCATCGGTTTCTGAAGTGCTATTTTTGAAGCCTCGAGATGAGCGTTTCCACCGTCACCATCTTGGTTGCAAAATCCGGAAGGGGCGGGTCTGACTGTGAACCTACATGCTCATTGGCTAGTGACTTATGATTGAGTAGTCATTAGTCACAAGTCAGCAGCCAATGAGCAAGATTTTCAAAATAGACTTTTCTTCAATATGACCGGCAGCTAACTCTCAGTATTTACTTTTAAGGGAATTGTTTTACATTTTTTGTACATTCATTTTGTTTCCTTTGTTCTTTTAAAACATACTTTAAGAAGTTTGTAGTGCAGGAAAAATCAGATTAGGGCAGCATGACAGATGTTTAATTACACAAACATTATGTAGGAGTAGTTAATGGATAATAGGTACTAATTTATAAATAACTGGACATGAACAACGTGAGCTTATTATATAATATTATACTTATATCTTCCTAATTTCCCCTCTGTGGGACAATAAAGGCTGTTTCTTCTTCTTCTTCTTCTTCTAACTAACTAGGCAGCTCATTCTCTTTCTCTTGACACACTTTCTTTAAAGAAAGACGTATTTGGAGATCAACTTTAAAGAAAGGCCGATGTCAAATGTAAAAGTGAGGTCAGAGGTCAAATGTGACAGTGGTGGCCTTTAAAAAAAATGCAGGTTTAAGGCACCTCTGTGCTGGCATCACTTTTCAGACAATATTTCAGACTGCTGTAGCAAAGCTATTGCCTTTTACTGTAGCTTTTCTGCTTTCCATAGGATACACATGGATGTTGAACAGATATGTGCTGCCCTCTATCCACTGATTTAACTACAAGAGTCCAACTAGCAAACCACAAAGCAGAATTTACAAAGGGCTTGTTTTTGCCCCGTGTCCCTCCTACACTCTGTGTACTCTCAGCAATTTTATAAGTTCATTACAAGCCACTCTGTGCAACAAGAATCTAATAAACTTGGGAGTTTCTGCCAGGAAGCCTCAGCAGCTGGGATGTTGCTTTTCTTTTTACACAAAAGTGCCTAAAGACGCTTAAAGACACCTCACAAAATAATAAAGATGTTTAACACAGGAATGAAGGACCAGATAAATGTTATAAAATCACCATCAGAGGTCTAAGTCATCATAAGTGACCCCAACCCCAACCCCATATTTTGGAGAAAGGCAGAATTGATTTTTTTGGAAAAGACTGTAAATAGTCTTTGATGCATGTAAGTTAGAATGATTATTTCCTTTGTTAGATGATTGCTAAGACTTAATGTCATATAAGTCAACTTTGAACCTCTCTCACTGTGTGAGAACTATTTTCAAGCCACAACCAATAATATCGCCTCGATTCTTTCACGCTGGTCATTTTTTAGCCCTGACAGCCCAAAATCACACAGTGTATGTTCGGCTTTACCCAATCCCAAATTTAGCCCTAATGGATGCAGGTGTAAAGGTGACCTAGGCTAATGTTGAAATTCCATCAAACATTGAAAATTGATACATTATTACAACAATAATAAAATGCAGCTAATTGAAATTAAGTTCAGAACCTAAGACATACTCAGATTTTATTCAGATCCTGTCTGGTTTAACTAATAAAACCATATCCTTGTTTAATCCTGCTTTTACTCATTTATGGAATATTGCAGCAGTCGAATGGTGTCCAAATCTTAATTGAAATGATTATTCATGCTTTTGGACTACTGTAATTCGCTGTACACTGGTCTCAATAAGTCATCTTTGGATCACCTGCAGCTGGGTCAAAATGCAGCTGCGAGGCTACTTAATAGATCTCCTAAGTGGTCTCATGTGACACCCATTTTGTGATCTTTGGCTCCTCATAAAGCTCAGACTTCAGTTTACGATCTTGGTGATCACTTTCAGACCTCTGCGTGGTCAAATGCCTGCATACATCAGCGAGCACTTACACCCTTACATAACATACAGACCACTGAGGTCTTCTGACCAAAATCTGTCGGTGGTTCCTCGTTCTAGACTGAAGACTAAAGGAGACTGTGCATTTGAGGCTGCAGCTTCTAAACTTTGGACTGCACTACCATCACACCTGAGATCTGCAGACTCTGCTGAATCTTTTAAAGGGCAGCTCAAGACTTATTAGTGCAGGCTTGCTTTTAACCAGTGTGTGTGTTACTGTGGATTACTGTTTTTCCTTTGTTGTGGAGCACTTTGTGATCTTTATCTAAAAAGCTGCTATACAAATAAATTTTACTTACTTAAAATTGAATCAAAACTCAGATGCAGCTGTTCCTTTCCATGCTTCAGGAGCTTACTTCGACAGTACCTCGTTCCTAAGTTTTACATCTTAAGAAAAATCTTGAAATGAACATGAATTCTCAGTGGATACCATGAGACATAGTACAATGTCGGCTACAAAAGCACTGACTTCAGCAGTGGCTTCCGAAATGAGAGACACGGAAAATAATCTGATTCACAGCATCGATTGTCAGCCTTTTGCATCATGACAGTGTCATTTGTAACCCTTGCCACATCACTGCCACCAACCTTGAAGCTCCATTTTGGTTTGGACATGTGTCTTTTGAGGTGTTTTGAAGACATTCAGTGTAACTTAAGTTAAAATTGGGTTGGTCAGATTTTGAGGGGACTAAAAGGCTTTGAATATGTGTAACAGTGTGTGTTTGTGTAGATTAAAAGAGAGATGTGGGGAGAGATGGCTCCGGCACAGCTGCTCCTCCTTTTGACGTCAGATAGTATTGATCTTCACATTACTGTCAGAGTAATGTAGTTTAGGCAATAACTGTCCAACACACACACACACACACACACACACACACACACACACACACACGTATTTACCTCACTGTTGCTATGAATGCACCTGGCCATGACAAACAGGCAAGCATTGGCGAAAGCGACACGAGAACACACTGATACATGAGGAAATCAGCGGTGACACGAAAATGTATCAAGTAATATGTGGATTTAGAATATCCTTGTATACGTTCATGCTCTTTAAACAGGTTGGAGCACTTCTGTGCTAATGCTGCTCATGCTAACATTCAATTCAATTTTCAATTCAATTTTATTTATATAGTGCCAAATCACAACAAACAGTCGCCTCGAGGCACTTTATGTTGTAAGTTAAAGACCCTACAATAATTACAGAGAAACCCAACAGTCAAAACGACCCCCTATGAGCAGCACTTGGCGACAGTGGGAAGGAAAAACGCCCTTTTAGCAGGAGGAATCCTGCAGCAGAACCAGGCTCAGGGAGGAGCGGTCATCTGCCATGACTGGTTAAGGCTGAGAGGAGAGAGACAGGACAAAAGACACACTGTGGAAGAGAGCCAGAGATTAATAATAACTGATGATTAAACGATTAACGAGTTTTAATTCAGAGCAGAGCATAAAAGATGGTTTAATTTGCTGATAAGGAATGTGAATTCATATCTGCATTGAAACTATCTTTACTGTCTTCCACATGTTCCTCCAAAAGTAACATATTACCTGCCACTAATTGACCAGCCATATAATTCATCATTTATGTGGTGATTAAGGGGATTAAGGGGATCTGAAGCTTCAGGTGGAGGCTTCATGTCATGTGTCATACTTGCTTCAGGTTCATGTTATCGTGTTCATTATTCAAAGTGCCTTTAGGAAGCAAATGCTCAATTCTTTTCATACACAACTGTATAAGCATTAATACACTACTGTTTCCATACATTAAATGGTAGCAGGTTTTAGACCCAACCACCACACACACGTACACAAAAAAACATCGTCCTCCACTGTTTGACAAGACAAATGGGAACAGATTATTATTATTATTGTGCAGCATTTTGTGCTGCCTGTCTTTTATCTTTTGAAAATGCTGACGGCCTCCTGAAGCTTCCTGCTTTCTAAATGGACGTCTTCACCTTTCTGCACTCCTGGCTAAAGAACTGTAGCTGACAATGAGGAGTCAACTCTGTAGAACCATTCCTTTAACAAAAGATGCAATAAAACAAAATGAAAGCAATTCACTGCACATAAAAGTGTATTAAAGGCAAATTGTACATAAATTATCAAAACTAAAAATAATTATTCTGCAGAAAAATGTTCCCCATCAGTGTTATATGGCTTAACATTACTGCTCAAGATGTTTAACATTTCAGCCTCTGTTTAATCTACAGTAATGCATCATATTCTATAAAATCATAAGTGGCTGTCCTGTGAGGACCACACATCTATGAAAAACAGCCGTTAATGAGCTCGGAAAAACAAGCCCACATCTTGAGCTTTAAAAAAGACGAAAATAAAAACATTACAGCTGAATTAAAAGGCTCGAGCACTGTGAGTAGTGATGTAGAGGTACATTTCACACCTCTGAATTTCACACCTAGGTGTGAAAAAAAAAAAACACCGCGCGTGCATGTGAGGTGCGTGTGCGCGTGCGCGTGTTCGCGTGCGTGTTCGCGATGACGTAAGAGGTATCCGATCAAAAACAATGACCTTATACGCGGCAGTTTAGCGGCGGATTACTAAACGTGT